>BCLH01001931.1:51659-63322 GCA_001602315.1 Zoysia pacifica
CTAACCAGTGGGGTTCGGGCCCACGCGGCAGCCTCACGACGAAATTGCTACGGTCACCCACTCCAGTGCACATAGAAATTTATTTTTAGCCCATTTTTAGTCCAAATAAATTCTCAAAAATCCCAGAAAAATCCTCACTTTGCAAATACACCCATACATAGTACAAACCCACTTAGCAAGCCCTATTTTTCTCCACAAATATTCACATTAATGCTCCAATTATAGAAAATTACAAAAAGGCCCCTACACCTTGTTTCCACCGCCATTATTACATACCACCTCTGATTTCCGAGATCTTTGCACCATTGGAACCGTAAAACCGGACCCTACATTATAGAGCCACTTACCACCCCGAAAACTTTTGTTGAATTTGGTGTTTATTCGATCTTCGTTCTATGCTCCCTCCGTACAATTTATTTATTTATTTATTTACTTTCTACCGTTTTCTCGCGTAGACAATGAAGCGCTCGGAGACAAAGAGATCGATGACCCAGAGTACGAAGAAAAGCCCGAGTACGCTTTCGAAGGCAAGTCCTAATCTCTTGACCATCTTGCTCCTAGTTTTTTGCTATGCACCTATAGATCTATATGTTTGCATGTTCGTATTTATATGTTCAAAACATTATGTAGTTACAGACCTATTTGCTATACACGTATTTATACTTATGTCATTAACTAGCTCTTCATAAGTACGAATACTGCCTTGCTACCGGATTGTAAATCGAACCTTGTTAGCCGTAGGGTTCCGTCATTAATACTTTGATGTACGGGTAATTGCCTTGAACTAGAATGCTTAGGAACACCCACATGAAGCTATGTTTCACCCCACTATACACATAACTATCATTTATTAGATGTGTTAAAAGGAATTTGGTGGCGTGTGTAGAAATAAAGTGGAAAAGGTGTTAGTGCAACTGGTTCTAGGTGATGGGAAGGGTTTATGTTTTTGGTCGTGGGGCGGGCTCCTAGATCGGTGTGCTGTGTGTAGGCTTCGGATTAGTCCACCTGCCGTGGACAAGCGCCGCCCCTGCCATATAAGAATCGGTTCATCAGACCTCAATGTAGTGATTTCGTGCAACCACAGAACCTGTATAGGCGGGACTCACTCCACCCCTTTTGCTATCCGCAATGACACCTAAGAGGTCGAGAGACACAAGCCGCAGGAGCAGACGTAAGATGCTCACAGTTCGATCTTCGATTACAGCAATAACCCGCGCCATGGGATCGTACTGCCCACCGGTATAGCCCCCTAGTTGTGTAATAACCTGTCTATGTGCGGGGTCCGATGAACAGACGTGGATGCTCTAAACCCACGGTCTGGCCACGGGAATGTGCTATCACATCATCGGGGGCAGGCAAAACCCCTGAGAGATTACCCCTGTATGTATTTTGAGGTGGACATTGTGGGTACTTCAGTGTGAGATAGAGTGAACGTTATGCGACTTTGTTGATCAGGAGAAACATAGCCTGTGGGTACAGTGTAAAACCTCTGCAGAGTGTATAATCCATCTGAAATGGCCGTTGTCACGGTATTGACACGCTACAGCTTGGGCTCACAATGATTAGTCTTGACCATCAGCCTTGACAGTGTAAGTGGGTGTAGCTACCCGTGTTTTGGAAAGTATCTGGCTGGGATAGTGGAGGCCCAACTAGTTAAAATTTGGTAACTGGCGGGAATAGAGACTACTCCCCCAGGTCCACCCACACTAAAATACTGGTAGATTCAGGAACACTTCCATCCCTGTTTAAAAACCTCTCTGTAGAAAAGCCTGCATAAAACTGACCTTTCACTGAAAAGAATAACCCTAACCTCTCTTTGATGACCCTATAAGCATGAATACAGCTAAGTACGGGATTAGAGCTTGCTGAGTACTCTTGTGCTCACCCTTGCTTTTACCGCTCAGATGGAGACGAAGATGAAGCCGGCCTCGATGACAATGAGTAGGAGCGTCCTACGCACAAGTGTGCCTGTGGTTTTTGCTTCTCGTTTTTCCTTTATGTAATGTCTGTGCGAGGATGGCTGATGCACCTCGCTGGCTTGTAACTTAAGTCTTGGATGTAGATGTAAGACTACTATTTGCAACAATATATGTAATATTACTGGTATGAGCTGTGTATCCACGATGTTCGTGTGTACCAACTACTGATCCAGAGATTGGTACGATGTTCACGAGATATCCCAAAAATAAGGTATGACAGTAAGGAACTCAGTTACCTCTTTGTGTGTCATGTTCTTGAGACCCACCGCTTCGATCCATTTGGTGAAGTAATCCGTCGCTACTAACACGAAGCGGTGCCCCTTCGAAGAAGGAGGATGTATTTATCCTATGAAGTCCAATCCCCATCCTCGGAATGGTCATAGCTTTATGATGGGGTTCATTATGGCAGCGGGTGCCAATTGAATATTTCTAAACCTTTGACACTCCTTGCATCTCTTGTAATAACGATAGCAATCGACAATCATGTTTGACCAATAGAACCCGGCCCTTGTTAATAACCATTTTATTTTCGGAGCCGATTGATGCGTACCACAAATGCTTTTCATGAACTTCCCACAAAGCCACTTTGGCCTCATCATCACCCAAATAATTTAATAGCAAATCATCTCCCGTTCGGTGGTATGTCACCATCAATCAAAGTATACTTAAAAGCCACATGCCGAACTTTTCTATCTACACTTTGGGTTAGGCTGCGAATGTATGAAATTATAGGTGACCTTCAATCAAGTGATTCGGTGCTATTACGGTTTGACGTGTTAGTGTCCAAACGGTATAATTCTATCACCTCAAACATCGGTTTATTAATGACTGAAAATTTACCTTTACTAACATTGTAACCTGATGCTTGTTGTGTCAACTCATTAGCTTTACTGTTTTTTAGCCTAGGCACATAATGTATATTGAACTCATCTATTCTTCTAATGATGTCTAGACATTTGTCTAAGATGTCATTCAATGATCCGTTTAAGCATTGAAATTTTTTTGAAATTTGTTGAACTACTAACAACGAATCGTCAAAGGCCTCTACATGCTTAACCCCCGTGGACTCCAACATCTCCAAACCGAACAACAACGCTTCATATTCGGCTTGCTTATTAGTGCAATCATACTCTAATCGGTTTAAGAATTCAAAGTGAACATCATGAGGAAATACTAAAATCACACGAACACCTTGACCCTCTTTACAAACCGATCCATCAAAATATAACTTCGAAGGGGTGAAAGTAACATAAGCAACATCTAGATCATGCTCTAAATCAATCCGTTCAACAATGAAATTGGCAACGATTTGGCCTTTCATCGATTTCAACGATTCATAAGCCAAATCATATTCAATCAATGCATAAACCCATTTACCAAGCCTACCACTATAAATCGGCCTATGCAACATATGCTTAATAACATCGGTTTGATAAGCAACCACACAAGTGCTAGATAGCAAATAATGTCTCAACTTGATGCAAGCATGATACAAGAAAAAACACAGTTTTTCAATGAGAATGTACCTTGTTTTCGCATCCACCAACCGTCGGCTCACATAGGTGCCATGTACTCCTTTCCTTTGGCTTCTTGCGTCAAAATAGCACCAACCACATCATCTTCTGCCGCTATGTAGAGACGAAAAGGGACTCCCCCTTAGGCGCCCTAAGAATCGGCGGTGAAGACATGTATTCTTTGATCCTCTCAAATGCTTCTTGTTGTTTTGCCTCTTAAGTGAATTCGGCTTCATTCTTTAATCGAATGATAGGAGTAAATGTATTAATCTTTTTCGACACTGAAAATGAAGCGCCTCAAGTAATAAACTTTTTCTAAAAAGCTTTGCAACTCTTTCTTACATGTAGACACTTACACGTTCATAATTGCTTCTATCTTCTTAGGATCTACCTCTATGCCTTTTTTATGAATTATGAAGCCTAAAAACTTTCCGACCAATACACCAAAAGCATATTTGAGTGGATTCATTTTCAAATCGAAACGACGCGTTCGGTCCAAAACGAGTTGCAAATCGTCCAAGTGAGAATCCAAAGCAGCCAATTTGATCACCACATCATCTATGTAAACCTCTATGATGACACCAAGCAAATTATAAAAGATAAAGTTTATGGCTTTTTGATATGTGTCATTCACATTTTTTAACCCAAAAGTCATGACAACCTACTCAAACAATCCTACAAAATCAAGACATCTAAAAGCTGTTTTAGACATATCCTTTTCGGCCATAAAGATTTAGTTGTATCCCGCATTACTATCAAGAAAACTAATAACTCTATGGCCATAAGCATACTTATCTTTAGGAGTGGCTCTATTCAAAATTTTGAAATCAATGCAAACTCTAATCTTACTGGTGTTCTTCTTTTTCACCAGCACGATATTGGATATTCACTCCGCATACATGCAAGGTCTTATAAATTTCGCATCAAGCAATCGGTTTATTTTCTCTTTAATCCGATCATGCATATTCGGGTTGAATCTTCTCATCGGTTGCTTAAAGGGTCTAAAATCAGATTTTATTAGAAGCTAATGCTCAACTAGCTCGCAGCTCAACTCGAGCATTTTATTATAAGACCATGCAAAACAGTCCACATATTCTTTTAGTAAGCCGATTAACTTCACTTTATAATCGGCTTTCATATTTTTGTTTATATAAGTTGATCTCAGATTATCACTGCTGCCAAGGTTCACCTCTTCAAAAGGATCGGTCGATGTGAATCTTTGTCCTAACATATCCATGTCCTCTATTTACTTTATAGCTTCGCACATATCGTTCGTGTTAGACCGATAGCGTTCCACTCTCTTTTACAACCAATCAAGATTTGACTCCATTAAATCACATTATATAGTTGAACCGATTTTCATTGGCTTTACATTGACGGATACAAAACCATCTCTAGTCACACTAAAAAAACCATAATCCGTCAAGTCTAAACCGTTTAATCACTTGATAGTGTCATGCAGCCAAGAAGATAATTCAGCCATAGCAACATAAGCTGATGTATCCGCACGAACAACCTCTACATCATCACTAACATATTGGATCAAGAATTGATGCAATGTAGATGGAACACATCTATAGGCATGAATCCAATCACGCCCTAAGATCAAGCTATAACTGCCGTGCACATCGGCAACAAAAAAAAAAGCGGTAGCCATGGTCTTGCTCCCAACAGTGGGCTCCATAAAAGCGACCCCTTAGCTACAATAGGGTCTTCTCCTCCCACACCGTTTAAAGTCATGTTGGTCTAAATGAGCTCGTTATCGGTCGTACCTAACTTCTTAAACAAAGAATATGGCATTAGATTAACAATCGCACCGCCATCTATAAGCATACGAGAAATCGGTGTGTCATTGATGTGACCTCTTACATAGAGAGGCTTCAAATGGTTCTCCGATTCCTCGGGCTTCTCAAAGATAGCACTTTTCGGCCCAAAGTCAAATTATGCCATGACCTCTTCTTCCTCTACCAAAGAGTAATCGGAAAGAGACAAGCAAATAATGTTGATGTGCAAACCTTCCCGAGGCAATGTAGGCTTGTAGTCCAAGAAGTCATCATTGTCGAACTCGGACATATCAATGTCTTCTTTAGACAAAGGCGCTGCAGCGTCCTTTCCAAGCAAGACGTCAGCCAGCCGGAGTGCCTTTGAAGTAACCCTCGCTTCCTCCGTCACCGATGGAGTGGGGGCCTCGGGCTCTTTGACTCTCCATTGCTTACCTTGAGTGACCATCGGCTTGATCTAATTGAAGATCTCGTCCCTCTTCTTCTCTGCCTCCTCCTTTTGCATCTTCTAGAGGCGCAGCCTTTGGAGCTTCCTCTTTTGATTGTGGGTCAAGCCAGGCAAACACCACCTCAGTTCTGTGAACTTGAAGGAGCTCTTGCTGCTGCTAGCTTTATGATTATGAGAGGTCTTTTCGATCGGACCATCCAAAGTGATCGGTCCCGTGAGGACTCCTCCGATTTTGACATCGGTTGTTCCGATTTTCATGACACCTCCGGGTATGTACTCTTGATGAATAAAAGTAGAAGGGGCAGATTTATTACCTTGATTTGGGCGTCATTCCTGCTTAGGCGCGGTGGTGGAGCCCCCTCCTTAAACCTTGATCGGTCGAGACTCTGTTCGATCCGGAATAGGGCCGGAGAGCCTTGTGAAAACATCTCTCCTCGGTCCGTTTCACCTCGGATGAAATGACGGATATAGCATCGGTGGAACGGGCATCGGTGGCATGGGCTCAGCGGCACCGGCATCTATGGCCGCATATATGAATGCCACACCGAGAACGATGAGCAAGGCATAGAATAGAACCATGGAGGTGGCACTCCGAACCCAAGTGAAGGAAGAGAAGGAGACCCACGAATCTTCGTGGTTTGCCTCATCTCCTTGCTAGGTGGGCTGCCTCCCCTCGGTAGTGACCTTAGCCGCTTCATAGACCAATTGTTCAAATTGGTCTTTTGGTTCTTGTACTTGGCCATAAGACGGTCGAAGGCACTTTTAGGCCCCATCTTCTGTTCCGTAGCCTTGCCTTAGTTTATCTTCCACTTACCCACCTCCGGATTCTTCGGCTTTATCATCTTGGGCTGTGGAGCTTGCCCCCCCGGGTCTCGAGCCTTGGATGGTGACTTTGAAAGACTCTTGACCATCGAGGGACTTCTCGAGCACCACCTTTCTAGAGGGCCCTTTCTCACTCGAAGAAATAGACCTCTCCTCTCCGATGATCACATTCTTCTCCTTAGTTGTATAGGCTTGATGAGGACACATCAACAACTTGGGGTTGAGCTATAGAGTGTTGACGGAGAAGCGGTGCTTGTCGATTTGCATCTCTTTAAGACTCAATCGTCCCTCATTAAAGGCCGATTGGACCTGTCGACGAAAAACATTGCAATCATTAGTAGCATGAGAATAAGAGTTATGCCATTTACAATATGCTCTACGCTTAATCTCATCCATCGGAGACAAAGTATATGCAATCTTAATATATCCACATTTGTGAAATTAATGAAATATTTTTTTACACTTAGCTACATCAAAGGTGTAATTCATATCGCCTTTTCGATTTTTATGAACCGGTTTTAGCGAATCACAAGTGAATGATTTGGCCTTAAAGGGCCAAACAAAGTCGGCAGCTAGAATGTCGTTGGAATCATCATAGAAGCTATCTAAATCACATTCCACGACGTGCACGGTGTGGTGGGTCTTGTAGTCATGTTTTATTTCTTTGCTTCGGCTTTCTACCGAAGCCCTTTGTTGGAGGTGAGTGAGTGTAAGAAAATTGTACCTCTGCAACTTTTTTCTAAGATGTGACAGCAAACCACTAAAATGTAGGTCGGCTAAATATTTTTTAGAAATTGTTAAATTAAAGCATCGATTCTTAACATCTTTAAACCGCCGAAGATAATCAATGACGGGTTCATCTTTTCTTTGCCGAACTGATATCAAATATGACAACTTCAACTCATTGTCCCCAGAATAAAAGCAATCATGAAATTTACGCTCTAAAGACTCTGTGTAGATGGAGCTCTAGGATAATGAGAAAAACCACGAGAAAGCGATTCCGATTAGCAATAAATAAAACAAGCATACTTTCAAAGCTTCGCTAAAACCCACTTCTCCTAATTGCGCCACATAGTGGCTAACATATTCTCAAGTGGTTTTACTATCTTCACCATTAAATTTGACGAAGTCAGACACACGCCATCCACTAGGATAAGGGACCGAATCAAAATATGCAGGGTACGATTTTTGGTAAATTCGGTCTCTTGCCTTGAGGTCGACCCCTAGCGTTTCGCAAAATTGTTTGTTCAAGTCCTTCTTAATGCGCGCCATACACTCCTCTATATTGGCAATGGGTGACCTAGTGAAAGTACTAAATGGTGTAGGATATACACTCGTTTTCATGACACTAAATAGTTTATTAGGAACGGAACTATGAGGAATACCCGTACCGCTTATAGTTGGATAAGTGGTGTGCTATAAACGACGGTACGGTAAGGAGGAACAAAATTAGCCAATTCATTCAATCGACTCATAGCCGGATTAGGGATACTAGTGATTGGCTCTATGCTAGCAGGAGACACTACCAAAGCACTAGTTTTGCGCATGAGACAGAAAATTAGTTTGCCCACTAAACTAGTTCAACGGCATGCTATACAGAGATTGTTCTATACTAGATGTAGTAGGCATCGATGCACTACTAATAGGATCTACATGCGCAACATGAGACGATGATGCAATACTAATATTTTTAGACTTAGACATATTTATTGGATCGCATATTGCATATTATTAGTCAAGACCTTTTTTAAATCAGTAAAATAATATGAAAGGTCTTCAAAAGTAATGGGAGGGCGAAGATGTTCTCACATTGGCAGCACCCATGGCTACGTCGTTGACGACGGTTGGAAGAGTGGACTCCACTGGAGAGATGGCGCCTTGGCGATCCTTTTTAAAGCACGCCAAGTACTTTTGCAGCTCCTACTCTTTCCGCGTCTTGCGCGCTTCATCGGAAGCCTTTCGGTGCTCTAGGAATACATTGCGTGCCTACTTGGGCAACTCCTCTAAGGATAGCATGACGATGTTTGCCGTGGAGATCTCAGAGTTCATGGTGAAAAACTACGATTCGATTTGTGCAACTGAAATCACTCGTTCCTCAGTGGAATCGCCAAAAAATGTGTTGACGCCGAAATCAGGTCAGACCAACACATCGCTCGCACATCCGTGTGTGAGAACGTCGACGCTTCTTCAATGTCGAGTTTAGACATCACCTAGACAACCCCGCCTCAAGAGGGACCTCGTCAGAGGAGGATTATCTTAGAGGTGATCCGAGCTCGATTAGGCCAACCGAATCGCCTTCGGTCGTAAGTTCAATTCGGATCATTCTCAACTTTGTCGTGAGCCTCTGTTTTATAGAGCTGGGATGGTTTTATTTTACAGGGCAACTAATTTTATGAGTTAAGAAAAAAATTAAAATCAATCAGCTGAAAACTTTTTTAAATTCACATTACCAGAGTCTTCGGTAAAGTGACATTACCAGAGTCTCCGGTAAAGTGTCGGACATTCTAGTGACCGAAGTTTTTGGTAAGACGTCGAATGTTTCGTCGTGCAATTTTGGTAACTCGAGAGGGCCTACCAGACTCTCCAGTAAAGTATCGGATACTCTGGTGAGCCAAGTGTCTAAACTCGAGAGAGCTTACTAGACTCTTCAACAACGTGTCGAATACTCCAGTGCGTCAAGTGTCCAAACCTAGAAAGGATCTGGACCCTCAAAAACGTACCGGATACTCCAGTGGGCCAAAGATCTCAACCCGAAAAAATTCACCGGACACTTCGACAACTTACCCAATACTTCGATAACCTTGTAATTTTTGGATATCAACATGTTGCTGTGACAAAAACCATTTGGATTTATAAGTTGCGGTGATAAGAACCCTGCGAAAGTCTTTGAATTTCTACACTCAAATAAAGGGGTGCTTCTGCTTACCAAAACGAGAGTAGCGAGAAGGACGACCAATGTTTATGGGCTTCGGAGGAGCTTCTGCCGACCTCGTCTCGTCAGCGCACCGCTTCGGTGCATCTGCTCTGTTTCCCCATCTTTTTTTTCTGCCGACCAGTCATCCATCGTCGATCTCAACCTCAAGGGATGGAACATTTTACACACTCTAATCGCTTTGGTTTAGACTTGACTCCGAGGAAAACGACAACCAATCAGATATTGCCAGCTGGTGGGATGAGGGGAACAGGGAGTAAAGAATCCGATGAGATTAGATCGACGGACCCTATATGTATCGAGAAAAAGAAATGCATATACACATTTACCGTACTTGTTCTGTTAGATTCTTTTCCTTCCATTTTTTCCTCAAACATACTCCCTCTGTTTTTAAAATAAATTTTAAATTTTTAAACTTTTTTTTAACTATTCATATTATTCAAAAAAGCTTTTTAAAAAATATTTATTTTATTATAAACCGATTCATTATTAAAAATAATTTAATCTTGATTTGTTTTTTTATATTTTTAAAAAAAATTAATAAAACAAATGATCAAACATCGATTTTAAAAATTCATAAAAAAACACTTATTTTAAAACGGAGAAAGTATCGAGAATTATATTGAATTGAAGAGCGAATCTTTCATCCCCTGATTCCTTCAATCATCGTTACGCAGATGATTAACTCTTACAAATTGGTACTGCAGAAAATGAGCTCAAGAAAGACAGAATAAAAAGAAAGATGACGTTTCCAATCTATTCAATCATTTCCATAGCTCCTCCATAGGAATCCCACGTTCCTCAGCGACGTCCTTGAATTGCTTCATCATCTGCGTGGCCTTAATGGTAGCTCTCGCGTTGTTAAGGGGGTTTTTGCTCCGCAATTGCTTCCCTAGAGCATTTTCTACCCCAGCCATCTCCAGCACAACCCTCACAGCTCCACCAGCAATAACACCAGATCCAGGGCACGCGGGTCTCAACATCACCCTGGCTGCTCCAAAATCCGCATCAGCTCTGTTCGCAGTGCAGGAAGAAACGAGGATGTTTAGAATAGCAACAACGTCCTGTTACTGATTCAGTCCATAGCCATATAGTGTAATAGTGTAATAATGTATTGACATAGCATAATTGGATTCGCCCGCAGGTTTTCCAACTTGCAACATGGCAAGCTCTAGGGAGCATAAATACATCACTCAATGTGGCTGAAGGGAAATTGCTAGGGGTGCCAAACAGCGACCATATGGTTACCCTCAGAACCTATTGGTTAAAAAAAATAACTAAGTTTTCAAAATCCCATCCACTTTTGAAAAAACAAGTAAATCAATATCTACAGACTTCAAGTTCTGATGTATATGGATTTTTCTAATAAAACAAATAACTCTCAGGGAATGGCAAATACTAACATTTCTCTTATAGAACTGCTAAGCACCATTTGGCTTAAGTGCAAGCTGCTAGATGTCCAAACAACAGATAGATGGATTGAATCACATTTTGTAAACCAAATTTTGGTGGTTGGTGGCTGCATGTTTTTTAACCCAAGTTGCAAAAGCTGAGTCAAGGAATCATTAGCATAATTGGGTCTGCAAGCGAGTTCTATATCATTAAAGAATGTGTAACAGCTCTGACAAACAAGGACGAGACAGAAATCAAAAATTAATTCTAAATCAACATCTGATATGGAGTGAGTAATGGGAGATGGGATTGCACAAAGAAACTGGCAAGTCACCCTCCCCTGGAGGCTGTGACTTCTTTCTTTAGTTTCTTCTAGCTCATTACAAATGACGCAGCTGGTATCCTTATATAGAGACGGCCGCTCTAATTTGATAAACACTAACATAACAATCCAATTAAAGACCTAATATTGTGGCACCTCAACAAATCCTTAAAAATAACTAAACAAATAAATGTGGCAACCTTGCAAAATGTACATCCAATGCATATTTTTTTCACCATTCAGATTTTCCTCAGAGAATTTCCATGTATTTTTTTCAACTGATCAAACTAAAATTAATATCACTGAAGATCAAAAGATTACTCTAATTTGCTTAAAAGAAAAAAGTTGGCCAAAATTTTAAAGGGGAATAACACTATTTAACAGAAAAACAAATACCTTAATTTTTCACACATACTCTGCATTTTGCATTCATAAAAAAATATTCTAAAATGATCAACCGCTGATGAACATTG
>BCLH01001932.1:11164-32593 GCA_001602315.1 Zoysia pacifica
TTTTGGCCAAAGCCGATTTTGGACTTAGATGATAAAATAAGTTTTATGCACAAAAACTAAGTGTGGCTTGCATTTATTATTCTGGCTAAAGCTGATTAATGAATACTTGTTCACAACTATTTTATTATTCTTAATCCAATTTTGGCCAAAGCTGATTTGGGTTTTGAATTAATAAAATAAGTTTTGATTATGATGATGCTAAAATGTCTGATTTTCTTTATGTAGCATCTAATGCCTCACGAATAAATAGGCTCATCAATGGCCTCGAGCAACTGAATGGAAGCAATTTTATTTCTTGGAAAGAGAAATTGAAAATTACTCTGGCTCTGCTGGATATTGATTATGCTCTCCATAATGATACTGCTGAAGAACCTAATGAGAGTGATGAGAATTATGAAATTCTCAAGAAAGAATATGAAATGAAGAAGACTTTATGGGAGCAATCTAATAGAAATTGTCTCATGATCATTAAGAGCTCTATCACTGAAAGCATTAGAGGAGCTATCCTTGAGGCTCAAACTGCCAGAGAATATCTGGCAAGAGTTAAGCACCAATTCAAAGGCTCTTATAAAGCTTATGCAACCTCTCTCATACAGAGGTTAATTGGAGAAAAGTACACTCTTAATGCAAATCGGAGAGAGCATATTATGAAGAAGTGCAACATGGCTGCCAAATTAAAGACAATGGAAATGGACATCTCTGATGGTTTTCTAGCCTATTTCACTATGGCATCACTTCCTAAAGAGTTTGATCCATTTGTGAAAAACTATCTTAATATGAAAGAGAAGTAGGGAATTAATTGATGAGTTGACGGCAAGGTGTGTGAAAGAAAAGGAAAGGCTTAGGGCTGCGGGAGTTGAGTACATTAATCAATTCAAGCACTCCTAGAACAAGAAATATAAAAAATTTATGGATGAGTATACTAAACCTAAGCCTGTTCAATTCAAGCAGAAATGCCAGTCCTCTAAACAATCTAAGCAGCCAAAGCCCAAAAAAGATCCAGATGAGGAAAGCATAGGTCAAATTGCATGTCATCATTGTGGGAAGCTGGGGCATATTCGAAAGAATTGTGTTGCTTTCATGAGATTGCTCAACAAGAAAGGTATTGATGCTGTTACTTTTGTTGATGAATCCTTGCTTGTTGATGATGCCACCACTACATGGTGGATTGATTCTAGTGCAACAATTCATGTTGTGAATTCAATGCAGGGATTAAGTTTGAGGAGGACCCTAAGAAGAGGGGAAAGAAAGATTAGAGTTGCAAATGGTGTGGAAAGCGACGCCGAAGCCATAGGAGACTTTGATCTCATACTCCACACCGGCTTTACTATTAAACTATCTAATGTACTCTATGTCCTCTATATGAGAAGAAACTTAGTTTCTGTATCGTGCCTTGATGACGATGGGTATCATTGTTGTTTTGGTAATGGTCGATGTATAATTATGTATGGAAATAAAGAAGTTGGTCTTGCTATAAAAAGAGAACAACTTTATCTCATTACTCTTAGTGATATCGTGTATAACGTTGAGTCCTCCTCAAATGCAAACATCGGTACCAAACGAAAATGAAATGATAATGAGACCTTCTCAAATGCACTGTCGTTTAGGCCATATTTCGAGAGGGAGAATTGAGTGTCTCATTAAGTCGGAAATCCTTCCTCCTTTGGATTTTTCGGATGCGGATGATCATTATTGATTGCATTAAAGGAAAATATCTGAAGAAGATAAAGAAAGGTGCAAACCGAAGCTTGGGAGTTTTGGAAATAATCCACACGGATATTTGAGGTCCGTTCAATGTAAGATCAATTGATGGTTTTGATTCATTCATAACCTTTACGGATGACTACTTCCGTTATGGATACATCTATCCAATTAAAGAAAGATCCGAGGCATTGGACAAATTTAAGATCTTTAAATCTAAAGTTAAAAATTAGCATGATCAGAAGATAAAGATGTAAGATCTGACCGTGATGGCGAATACTACGGAAGACACACTCCCTATGGACAAGTTCCGGGTACTTTTGCAAAATATTTGCAATAGAATGGTATAGTAGCCTAGTACTCTGCACTGGGTGAACCACAACAAAATGGAGTATCTGAAAGGCGTAATCGCACACTTATGGATATAGTACGAAGCATGCTGAGCCACTCCACTCTTCCAACCAACTTATGGATGGAAACTCTAAAGACAGCGGCACACATCCTAAATAGGGTTCCCTATAAAGCAGTTCCAAACACTCCTATTAAGTTATGGTATGGGAAGAAACAGACCCTAAATTATTTTCATGTATGGGGATGTCCTGTTGAAGCAAGAGTTTTCAATTCAAATTTGGGAAAATTAGACCCCAAGACTGTCAGTTGTTTCTTTATTGGTCATCTTGACAAGTCAAAGGCATATAAGTTCTATTGTCCAAATCAATACACTAAGTTTATTGAAACAAGACACGTGTTCTTGGAAAATGAGACAATTAAGAGGAGCATGGCACCTAGGGAAATTGATTTACAGGAAAAGAGGCTTTGTGTCCAAATTTCCATAATTCAAGAACTGGTTTTCTCTGTGCATGTTGATGTTGTACCACCTGTAGATACAACATCTGATGATATTCTTAAAACATCTAATGATAGGCATAATGAGGGAGATCAGCAGCCTAAAGAGATGATTAATGAACCTAGTGAAGAACCACTTAGAAGGTCACAGCGTGTTAGGTCTGCCATTCCTAGTGATTATGTCACTTATATGAGTGAAGATCTGAATGAAATGAAAGAGATGAATGAGGTGATACTGGATGACGATCATTCATCATATAAAGATGCTATGAAGAGTGAACATTCATCTGAATGGCTTCAAGCTATAAAAGATGAAATGGAGTCAATGAAAACTAATGATGTGTGGGACTTAGTAGAAATTCCAAAAGGAGCTAAAAAGGTAGGCTGCAAATAGGTTTATAAAACCAAACGAAACTCCAAGAAAAATATAGAAAGGTTCAAAGCAAGACTCGTTGCTAAAGGATTCACTCAAAGAGAAGGCATTGATTATAATGAAACATTCTCGCCCGTCTCTACTAAAGATTCATTCAGAATAATCATGGTACTTGTTACTCATTATGATTTAGAGTTGCATCAAATGAATGTGAGAACGGCATTTTTGAATGGAGAATTATATGAAGAAGTATACATGGCTCAACCGAAAGGTTTTGTTGTAGAAGAAAAAGAACATTTGAGATGTCGACTTGAAATCCATTTATGGCTTGAAACAAGCGTCAAGGCAATGGTACCTCAAATTTGATCAAATTATAAAAAAATTTGGTTTTCAAGAGAATAGAGTGGACAATTGCATATATGCTAAGTTCAGGGGGAGCAAGTTTATATTCTTGATCCTTTACGTCGATGACATACTCTTAGCCAGCAGTGATAAGAATTTGCTACTGGAAATGAAGAATTTTCTCTCCTCCAAGTTTGATATGAAAGATCTCAGTGAAGCAACTTATGTTTTGAGAATTGAGATTCACCGAGATAGATCCAGAAGTATATTGGGGTTATCTTAGAAAGCATATATAGAAAAGGTACTCAAAAAGTACAAAATGGAAAAGTGTTCAGCCTCACCTGCTCTTATTGTTAAGGACGATAAGTTTGAAACATTTCAATGTCCAAAGGATGCTTATGAGTTTGCGCTGATGAAGTCAATTCCTTATGCTTCAGTTGTTGAAAGTATTATGTATGCACAAGTGTACACTCGCCCTGATATGGCATTCATCACCGGAATGCTTGGCAGATTTCAATATAATCCAGGATTGGATCACTGGAAAGCCTCTAAGAAAGCCTTGAGATATTTGCAAGGCACAAAAGACTACATGCTCACTTATAAGAGATCTGAAAACCTTGAAGTGGTTGGTTATTTAGATGCTGATCTTGCGGGATGTGTTGACAGTAAGAAATCCACGTCAGGTTATATCTTCACACACGCTGGAGGAACTATATCATGAAAAAGCTCCAAACAAAGCGTCACTGCATCATCTACAATGCAAGCTGAATTTGTGGTATGCTATGAGGCAACAGGGCAGGCTGTATGGGTAAAGAATTTCAACGGGGCAAGATGTATGGCTAAAGAATTTCATCCTGAGATTGCGAGTGGTTGATTGCATTTCTAAGCCATTCACAATATAATGCGATAATCAACCCACAGTACTCTATGCGAGTAACAACAAGTCAAGTAGTGCTGGCAAACACACTGACATCAAGTACTGTGTTGTGAAAGATAGATTCCAAGATCAAACGATAAGACTTGAGTATATAAGTACAAAGAAGATGTTGACGGATCCGCTCACTAAAGGCTTATCACCCAGTGTGTTCAGTGAACATGTTACCGATATGAGATTGGTCGAAAGGCCTTTGATCCTAGAATAAAGGGGTATATGAAGCACCCTCTCCCCATTATAAAAGGGTTCACTTTGAGATGGAATGAGAAACATGGTCAATTAGTTCTGTAATACTTAATTGACTACTATAATTTATTGATCTGATGTACCATCTATCGAAGAACTGAATTCATATGTAATGACTAAAGTTTAATGAATAAAGTTTTGGAGCTCCTATATTGAAGAAGCTCATTTGATATGAAGTGATATACTATAGTAACTAGGTTCTACGATATGCTGAATTTATCGTTGCAATCTTTTTGTCTTGGTATGTCATTCTATTGAAAGATGTGCTTATTAAGGTTTAACTGATGATTAAAGGAGAAAATATTAGCTGTAAATGTGATCAATAGCTAAACCATTTCAAAGCAGTTTAGTGTGAAAGTGATCAACAGCTAAACTATTTCAATGTGAAGGTGGTCACAACTAAACCAGTTAGCTGAACTAGTTTAATGTGAAAAGAGCTTAACAGCTTAGCTATTAGTTGAGCCACCACATTAATGAACACTCAATGCTTTGATTGGAGGCATGAAGAACAATTTAAGGTGCACCCCTTTTAGACAGCAGTGGTATAAAAGAAAAGGCAGAGCCTTCTGGGAAAGCTATGAGAAGAAATTCACCTCCTAAAGTCGAGTGGCCCAGAAAACCCAATCAACTCCACATTGCTAAACCCAGGAAAGAGTGTTCCCAACGCTAAGAGGTAGAGAAGAAGACCCAGAAGCTCAGAACAACTGATTTCAGCTAAGATAAGATCTCAAGATTAAGGTATGACCCCTGATTCTGCTCTTAAGTGGTTCTGAGTGAATTATATGATGATCGTTTCAAAGTTGTCATTGACATGCAAGTTACTGGTAGAAACGATACTTGGTTCTATAATTCCTGATTAGAGTCTGAAATATCAAATATGTTCAACATTGACTATGTCCTTGAGCTCTAACTCTTGGGTCTAATTTTGTTGCTGCAGTCGCCACCCCAGCACTAAGTTGGCGCAGAGGTCTGACAAGGTGTACCTGACGATCGAGCTGCATTTGAAGCCTGAGGGCCATTTCACATTCTCCACAAAAGGTGCAGATGGCTTGCTTACGAGCTTGACCTGGAGCTCTTTGATGCTGTGAATGTGGAGGTTGGTGTACTTACATGGGGAGAATTTGACTCCTTGATGTACCATTACATGCATGTGCTAATTATATTGGTTTTGATGTTTGCAGGAGAGCCAGGCATCTGTGGCGCCAAGGACCATATGCTACCTAATCAAGAAGGCTGAGAGCACGTGGCGGCTGAGGCCGCTGAAAAAGGAGGGCAAGCCACCTGTGTTCTTGAAGGTTGACTGGGACAAATGGCTGGACGAGGAAGATGTGGACATAAGTAATTGGCAGTCGTTTCATGTGTAGAGCACTGCTGATTTGTAGTGCAGCTTTTTACTGACTTGTAGTGCTATTTTCGTGTTGCAGTTGATGACTTTGGTGGCATGGACTTCTCGGTGAGTGTCTGTTAAAGGCTTTCTTTGTAGAAAGAGAAGAAGATTGGAGGAAAGGTTGTCATGGTAATTTGTGTTTGCAGAAACTGGACATGGGAGGCGCTGACGATGATGCATGATATGGAGGATGACGAAGAATACGTGGCTGACAGCGCTAACAAAGGTAACCGTTCTCCCTTGTTTCAGTGATTTTGTAGTGGAGGAAACCTGTTCTTGGTTTCATGCTTCAAAACTGCCATAGATTAGAGCTGTCACTTAGAACCAGATGTATTATTCCATTATTAGAGTTCTCGTGATGCTCTTAATATCTTGTATCTAGAAGCTCTCTCAAGGGCCTGTGGAAGAGTATCCTATAAGGTCTGACCCTTATATCTGTTTGTGTTGGGCAGTCAAATGTTGATTTGTATGCAAAAAAAAAAACCTCTGGAACTCCAACCATTTGTCTTGCTCTTAAAGACCAACCAGTTTCATCCTTGAATGGCGCATCTGTATTTGCATAAGCTAGCAAACATGTACAGGATCAAGTTATCCTTTCAATTATGGTGTATTTCATTTCATAACTGGATTACCTCTGAAACGATCTTGTTTTACGACGCCAGTTGGCAATGACTCGATGAGTCGGAATAGTCCATCACTGTCGCGCCATGGAATTTGGAATAGCCGAAAGCATTAACAACGGCGCCTGCCCGGGGCGCGGGAGAGAACAGCTGCGGGAAGAGCAGGCCGGCTGCGGGCGCACGGCGGGAAAGGGGGCGGGGGGGGGGGCGCGGGAAGTGGGCGGAACAGCGAGGGCCACAAGCGAGCCAAGTCTTCCGATTGAAAATTGCGGAACAGAGCACTAAGCAAAATGGTGGTTCGCATCCGGCTCCTCTACGGCCCCAGCAGGGATTCTTGCCGCGTAGAGTCCAGGGTTTAACTTACCGTTCGAACTGTTAAAACCGCGCGGGAGCAGTTTTACGAAAACCGCGAAAACTGTACTGTTCGGTTTTTCGTTAAAATTTCAATTTTCAAATTTTAGGACGGTTTGGACGGTTTGAAAACGGTTAACCGAGCAGTTTTCACGGTAAACCGCGGGGTTTGAGCGATAAACCGCTCGGTTTTGCTGAAAACCGGTAACAGCGAAAACCGCGTGATTTTTACGGTAAACCGTTTGATTTATCTGAAAACCGATAAATTAGTGAAAAATAAGAAATTAGACGAAAAAGTGCTGAAAAATTGGGCATGACATATTCTAATTTCTTTTAATATCAACATTCATAACATACTTTATCCACAAATAAAAGACAGTTATTCATTCATAACAAATTTAAAGTTCGGAACACAATAAATCTATATATACATATTGTTCATTCACAACAAATCCAAAGTCCATACATAGTTTTCGAAGCACATTTTACTTGTAGATTGTACTTCAATCAAAATATGCATTGTCGCACTCTTCACTTGAGAGGAGTTAAATTTCTCTAGTAACTAACAACTCCGCTTTGAATTCATTCTAAGATTGTCTCGTCTAAGCAGTAGTTGTCTCCTATTGTGAGTATAACATGTTATAAAACTCTAGATTTTGCCATTGGTAGACCTATGTGGTGAGAGGTTGTGTGCTATGATCACTGTACGGATAATTGTAGTACTCATTACCTTGGCTGTATGAAGAATCACTGTCTTGCGTGAAATAGTATGTGCCGTAGTAATGCTGCCTCTCCCATCGATGTCTTTGGTGACTGTGGAGCACCATAGTTCTCATTCTGTGTAGCATGGGTATAGTCTGTCTCACCTGTAAAAGAAGTAAAGTGTAAGATAAATGAGTCAAAACTGATCGTATGATGCGAAAAATTTGTTACCTGTGAAATAATGAGTTGTGACCGGTGCTTGTGACTCAAGAACCATACTGCTTGGTGGGTCTTCACATGTAATCCGGGAGCTGCTATCATTTGACTCCTGGTAGAGTGGGCTTCGTCTGGCATCTCTAAAATCTGTGGAGTTGTCACTGTCTACATTCTTACCTTTCACTTTGCTTTTTAATCTCATCTTTTTACCTTTTTTTTTCTGTCTTGCTCTTTGAACTTTTCTCTTACCTATGTGAGTATCACCCACATTTTGATCCGCCCATTCAGATATTATTGCAGCACAAGACAAGCGCAGCAACTATCTACCAGCGTCATCATCTGTAACAAGACGGCTGGGTACAGGATTGTCAGTCTCGGTGCCCTCTTCATCAAAAACAGGGTCAGAATTAGATCTCTCATGTTTCATCTATTCTCGAATAGGATTTGAATAATCATACAACGACAGCTCTATGAGACGATCAAATGGATCAGTTTCTGGTGGCTTACATGTCTATGAAACATCATGCATACAGATTCGAAGGTTGTAGTTAACATACACCAGCTTATGCAATTTCTCATGAAATAATCTATTACGCACCTTCGTGTGGATCAATGCAAATGTACTCCAGTTACGCTCAGAACCACTGGATGATGCACACTGTGAATCTATCCGTAATGCAAGCTGCTGGAGATGAGGTGTGTCACCTCCAAACATGTTCTACCAAGCTGCAGGAGAAGTATTCTTATCAACTGCCATTATGTTGGCCAACTCAGTGCCGAATGAACCTTGTTTTTTTCTAAAAATTTCTGCCTCCTGCAGCACATGCACACACAAGTCGATTGATGCTATGCATGTAAATGCCTCTCGAATATTATTCATTATATTTCGACCCATCTCGTAAGAATAGTGACTTCTTGGGTTCAAAGATATAGCTGCACATGTAACAATAGTTAGATATTGTTGCCGTAGAAACAAAAAATACAATAATGTTTTTTTCGTAAATACGTATTACCTGCATTTACAAAGGTATCATTACAAATGTCCACCATCCTACGATTTATAATGTCCATATACCTCTGCATCTCTCGCTCATCATTACTATAAAGGGCTTCATACTTATTTTTATATAAATGATATCTGAGAAGTACTTTACTCAAGGTAGGGCTCTTGTCTTGATCAGCAAACCGAAAAAATGCATACAAAGGTTGCACTGCATCTACCACATGTTTCATTGAATCCCACTATGACATGCTTGCTAGGCAGAAGTGAGCATGCCTTTCGTCCTCAGTATTGGCAAATCTACTATTTAAAAATATCTCAAAACCCATCCATGCCATGAATTTTTCTCTCCGACAAAGCATACTCTCAAAAAACATATAGTTTGTGCTAAAACGTGTTGCATTCAATCTTATCAACTCACCACCAATAGCATTGGTCATCATAGAGTGCAACTGATTATGATTATACAACCAACGAGAAATGTTGCGAGCCGACTGTATCATAGCTTTATGCTCTAAAAACTCACCAATAGCCTTTAGCATTAGGTTGATTGTATTTGCCACACATGGTTGCCAGACAATATGAGGATACTTGTTTATTAGCAGCTTACACGTCTTTTTATAATTTAAACTATTATCTGTAACAAACTGCACAATATTGTCTTCATCTACATTAATGCACACCTTATTCATTTTCTGCAAAAAAATGTTTCATTGCTCAAAATATTATAGGTACAAATAAAACAAATAGTGCACAAAACCGTTTCATTGTTCAAATATTATAGTTGCAAATAAAACAAATAGTGCTATAGAATAAACATATGTCTCGTACCTTGAATATGAAGTCCACAGATTGGCTATGCCCAGTAACATCACATGAGTTGTGAAAAAACATGACACCATTACAGTAGATCATAAAGTTTATCAAGCTCATCCCTGTACGGCCAGTCCAAGAGTCACACATAATCATGACACCGTACATCAGCCATTCCATCTTGAATTTATTGAATTCTTTCTTGATGTCTTGCTCGTTAGCATTAAGATACGTGCCATCTATTTTCCTCCCAGTTGGGCTAGGCACACTCTCACCTGTAAACATAATGACACACGACATAAATATGATAACATATAACGAAACATGTAATACAATCAAATAAAGGTTTCATACCCTATCTCTGTGTCTTTTTTATAGCACTAACAAAGTATGAACTATCGATTTTTCTACCAGAGATAGCTTCTGTATAAATAAATTTTGACCATGCGCGTCTAATGACTGACTTTGCTAGCTTACTTTTCGCAGTTCATAGACCAGTATCGATCCTAGTTTGAATCTATTCATTACCTGATCTCTGTGATGCGGACCTCCTCATCATACCAAACAATCTAGACCCACCACCTCCCTGCGACGAAACAGAAACACCTTGCGATGAACCAACACCAGCACCACCACTCTCGAACTGACCACCATACAAACGTTGACGCTGTCAAAATTCCTCCTTCTCTCTAGATAACCTCATGACAACATGTATCTCCTCATCGTTCTTCTCATTGACATTTTCCCGACCTGCAACTTGATGATGTCTAAGGGTTTGTTTAGCTCAGTCTTTCCTCCGCTCAGCAGTTCTATCAAGCTCTCGACGAAAATAGTCCCGCACGTCCGTGAGAACATGAGAACACCTAAATACGCTGCTTTCACAATATGTCAAATGTTGCTTGAATCATGTGGCACCACCCCCTCTTTTCACGGCCTAGCAATATTTGCAAAGAAACCTGAGATACACGTTGTCCCCGTGCTCCCAAACTGAATCGGTCTGATCTGACATCTTACAACCAACAATTTCTAAAAATAACCAACTATATTCTAAATTTGCTAACAAATCGACCAATATTTGAACAAAAACACAAAAACAGCCGTCTCACCTTCGCTATCACGAAAACCCATCAGATCAGACGGCTTTCCGTGCTAATCAAGCGGCTAACCGCGCAAATCTCGCGGTTTATCGGTGGAGACGGCTAACCGTCCGAGCCGCGCGGCTAGCCGCTTCTGGAGCGCGGCTAACCGCTCCAACCGGCGGCTTATCGAGCGCCCAACGCGCGCGCGGCTAGCTACTTCTCCGGCGCAGTTTCTGACGTGCGGGCAGCGGAGGGCGCGATGGGACGACAGACGCGCGGTCGCAACGGGCGGACGGGAAAAAGAGAGAGAGGACAATGGCTGTTGAGATGGTGTTGAGGATAAGGTTTAGTTATATATTTTTCTCGAATTTTTTCGTCACCAAAATCAAAATATTTTTAAAAACTGATTCAACCAAAAAGTTACATTTTTATTTAATTTTTTTTACATATTTTTTGTTATGAAATCCACTAAATTTAAAATTAAAAAAATTTAAATTTAAAAACCACTAAACCACTCAAACTGAACCGAAGCGGTTTGAGCAATTTTCGTGAAATCCGTGTAATAAACCGCGGTTTTGCAAACCCTGGTGGAGTCCTGCTTCAACGAACGGGCTGCCTACAACGGCTCTCTCCATCGAATCGGTTCTTCGTCTCCAGCCGCTCGTTTCCGGCTTCGAAGCGAAACAGAAAAAAACAGCTCACCTTCGCATGTGTCGATTCGTTCGATCTCCCACCGTGGACGGACATCGGAGGCACCAAAGCCGGCGAGAATCAAAGAGCGGAGGTGCATGTCGTAGTACTTGGCGAAGTCGAACGACGAGGCGGCATGCGCCGAACCCCGTCCAGCGAGCCACATCCTCCAGATGCGAGAAGGCACCAGACAACGCAGGCCGGAGGGCGCCCGTTACCAGTGCAGAACTCGTGGGAGAGGTGGAGGACCACGGCCGGCAGCGAGGGGGAGGAAAAAAAAACCCACCGGAGACGGCAGGAGAACGATGATTCGAGATCGAGCCATCGTGGACTTTGTCGGAGCGGAGCGAATTGGTGAGCCTGGGATGGAGAGAGCCGTTCCTGTGCAAGCCGTCGTGGGATGTCCGTTTGACATCGTGGCAACTCCACGTGGCAAGAATCAAAAGAAGCTGTTGGAGCCACGTTTTAACAGAAACTGGGTATATTTAGCTATCGAAGTGAATTTACAGAAACTTCTTGGAGATGCTGTCGCTCGGCTCGCACCATATATCGATAACTGATCATATCTTAGCAAATAAGGAACATCAGGTCTTTGGCCCCGTATGTTAATCTTTTACTCATTACGCCACACTATTGATAAATATCATACATTTTATTGTATTTGTTTTATCATTAATGATATTTAAAATATGATACACAATTTTACATATTGAAATATATTTTTTTCAAAAAGATGAATAATCAAAGATAACATTAAAAAACAACAGTATTAATAATTGAACAGGCGGAGTAGATCGCATGAACCAGCTTCCTTAACTACTGAAAAGAAGTCTACCGATTAGATCTCACGGAACCAATTGTAAGGCAGCAATAACAAAATATTTTCACGGAAGGGAAGCACTCGGTAACCTTTGTAATTTAATCACAGATTTGGCGCGCAAAAACCTCCTATGATACCACAAGGCACCGACTTAGATCCACAGGCTACTAAACACAGATGAAGTGAAAAAAAAAAAAAGCAAGGCACAAAAGGACTACGAAGTGCTGTTAAATTAACATTCCTATGCATCAGTTCAGCTATCGGGTAGTCTCATGTTCAGAACTTCTGGTGGTGGTCGAAGAGTGCAAACCATTTCTCTGGTCTTCCCAAAATAAACCTGCATCAAAGACCAAATCAATATTAAGCGTGGAGCCTAATGAATTTGCAAGCTGCAAAATGATGTAAATCGCTTCGGTAGATCTCAAGATCTCCGAAGGCTTTCATGGTTGATGCAAAACAGTTACCTGGTCCAGTGAATTCCTCAACTTTCCTTCCATCTCCTCTATTATTTTCCCCATATTAACAAGATGCCCATCAGCTACAGCAAGAGTCAGACTCATCTGCATAATGAAACATATAATATTAGCATGACCTCGTCTGCATGAGGAAACATATACTTGCAATATTAGTTTGGACTACATCCTATTGTTTCGTGCATCTAATAAATATAGAAGTGTTGTTCAGTCGACTACTCGACTTCCTAGTCTTACATATAACTGAAACTAAGCGGTTCATTTGTGTGAACTTGAAATGTACTCTATTTGTTAATTACTAGTTATATGCTAGACTAATTTAAAGTTTTCTTGATGGTAATTTCAGCTACTGGTTCGTGCGGTCTATTACAATTCAATTCATCTATTGCTATTTATTTCATTTTATTCGCTTTTCATGCTTCATCTCAAGGGTTTCCCAACTTGCTTGAGATTAAAAGGCTTTCTTGTTGTTGTATACCATACCATCACGGAAATCAAGTCTGGTTCCTATTAAACATAGATGATAGATCAATGAATGTAGGGAAACATAGGTGCCGTTAGTTGATTGTGTCTCTCATATAGCAGCATAACAAGATTACCAAAATGTAAACTCGAAATGGAAGACAACAGTGCTACATGGATGAGGAGGGAAAGAGAAGGGAGGTATAACCTGTCGTCTAATGGATCCTGACAAGTTAAAAGTTCCAGACTGCTTGCTATCTGTTGTCATTGACAGCATCACAGTGCTGTTCAAGCAGTAATGTGCTGCTCCCTCCTCCTCTGGACCAACCTGCACATTTTTCCATGTAAATTCCAAACTGGACATAAAACTTGGCCTAACAATTGACACGTTGCACAGCTCTCCTGCGTTTTCGAGGAAAGAAAAAACAATTGACACGATGTTACGATATTATTACAAGCCACCTGAATAACATGGATAGCATCCCATGAACCTATCTGCATGTATCCCCGTGTTCCTTGTCCATCTGTAATCACGAAATAGAAAGTTTAGTAAACTAAAGTTTAGGTTACTTCTTAGGTTACTTCTTTTTCATTAAATAAACAGTATCACAATAGGAATCCATATGGACCTTTCTTTATCAAGAAGCATGCAATAAAACCATCATCTTCATCCTCCCAAATGTATACAGATGAGATCCCACCTTCATAATACCTACGTGTCAACAGAAGATTGTGTTGACAGTCTTACATCAACAAAGCAGATATTAACATTTATTTAATTGAGGAACCATGCTACTATAAATCATGGCCCTCTGTCACTTTTGGCTATCTTAGAATTACTGCATAGAAGCAACAGAAATATGAATCTTACTGATCACGATAGACAGAGAAGACTTCATTTGCCTCAATCTCCAGGTTCCGCATTGCTTCTGAGGGAACTGTTCCATCTTCTAAAGGAGGCTCATATTTGTTCGACCAAGGTGATCTGAAAATCAACTTCCCAATCAAAAAAGATGCAAACAACAGAATTGATCGCTCAAGGTTTGAAGATAGCCCAAGTGAATCTTATTTGTTAACTCATTTAGAGATCTGCAACTTCCTTTATGCATACCTTCATTGGATGACTGGGATGTCAGGCAAGGTCATTATTAGGGTAAGGGCTGCCTTAGAAAATGATGTCAAGATGTTCCACGGTAAGGAAGCGATCAAGCAGTGCAATATATTAGGTTGATTTTGCAACATACACCAGAAAACAACGGTAATCTAAGTCTGTGCCACAAGGCATCATTTCCAGTTGCCTTTATTTATCTTCAAAGTTCAATTCATGCAATATCTACACTTTTAGTAATTTGAATTCTTATGGAGAACATAAGTAAAATGAAAAGACATCACGTGGGTATTGATGAATTACTGACCTGTAGGAGTCAGCATCACGGTTATACTCGCATAGAATATATTCCTTCATGCTCTCCTTATCCATACAGACCTGCAAATAATAATTCCATTTTATATGTAGGGGATTGCAAGAAACAAAAAATGAGACAAGAAACAGGAACCGAAGGTGATCTCTTTAAAATCCAAGGCTTCCACCATAGAAGACTGACAACTGATAAATGATATTGGCTACAAGCTTTAGATTTCTCCCGGTGACGTTTGCATACTTGGATTTATCTAACTAAGGTGTATTCAGCTGGCAGCACATCGTCGGTTCAGTTCCATGGAACAGCACGATTCTACTGGGATCTTGTTCAACCAAATCTCAGCGCATCGTTCAGCCAGATTCCAGCAGAGGAAAGGCGGGGACAAGGCAAGGCAAGAAATGCACATTTCTTGATGAACGCGGCACAACATGACACAATCAAGAAACGTTCGCAACGCCGGACGGAGAATTCAGCCACATGAACATCCAAATGCATTGGCGCCGCGACCGTACCTGGAGCGGGAGGTCGACCTGGGAGAGAAGGTCGAGGGAGTGGTCGGGGAGGAGCGAGAGCAGCCCGTTGAGCGCCGTCTCCGCGCTCCCCGGCGGCATCCGCCGCATCAGATCCATCGCGGCGTCCATGGCGCTTCTCGCACCTGCCGCCCCGCAGCCCCTTTCGGGGATCTCACTCCGGTTCTCTACGCTGCCGCTACGTCGTCGACGGCTTCCTCGCCCCAATTCAGTTCCCCTGCTTCTTCCTCTTGCCTGTGACCCCGTTTGTTCATTGCCCCCTTTTGCCGAAATTACCCTTGTGTTTGTGTCCGTGCAGGGACGGCAGTGTTCGGCGCTGATTCAGACTCTCGAGATTCTTACTCTCAGTCTCACCTTTCAATTTGTAATTCTTTCATTTAAAATTACTAAATACATTTTTCTCATCAAAATATATTATTCTTAACTTTTAATATTTTAAGGTGAGCTGCAGGGATAGTAATAGTATAGTAGACATAATGTAGTATTACATAATATAATAACGCAATATAAATCAATAAAAATTTTAGAATTTGAAAAAGTTATATTTTGAAAGGGAAGTGTATTTATTGGCTCAGATGAAAAACTTTTGAATTGAGTAATAAAGATTGAAAGATTAATATATTTGATGATAAAAGTTGAAAAATCTCGAAACTCTCTTTTTGCAAATACATCTAACAGCAGCATTTTTCAAGTTTCGTCATGATTTCTATTAGCGAATTGTTAGGTTACTGCAAGCCGATTGAAGTGTTTATGCCACGGAATTATCACGACGTTGTTAATTTTCCTACTTGAGGCCCATTATACCAGATCATAATACTTGAGGCTTCAAATAGTACTACACTACTGGCCAACAACCACATGACAGTAACCACTGCATAATAAAAGATTGTCAAGGTGTTGCAAATTACTGATGAAGGAACGCCATGGAAAGCAACATGGAAGACAGATGATTCTGCCTAAAGCAATGCATCCATGGAAACATGCGTAGATGTTAGGGCACGTAACGATACAAAGCGTGTCTCTTGAAATTAGACTGGAGGCTACAAAAAGCTCAGCGCCAACCTAACGGTCAGCCAAAGTTCGAGGTTAGAAAAAGAAACGCTTGCAAATTGTTTACATCGGGCACGTATCTCTCTCAGAATTTAGTACTCCTGAATTTCTACAATATCGTACATCTTCAGACCCACGCTTAGTCTTTCCTATTGAACACACCAACATGGACAGGGTGCTTCTACAGAGGTATGGCGAAATCGATTCAGCTGCATGCACCATAAATTCAGATAGAAGTAGGTGTCAAATGGCTAGAATAAGTCCTGATAGAAAACGCCATCAAATATGTACGCCACTCCTTGTTCTTTGTCCACATGTTAACCAACACAATTCTGATCCGAAACTGTACACAATATGAATCATGAATCCACAAACTTTAACTATAAAAAATGTTTAAGGGGAAGCATGCAAAAGCATAAACAACTGAATAATTTTATTTACTCAAATCTGCAAACATGTCCACAGCCCTTAAATTTTCAAATATAAAATCATCTGAGTATACCTGTATGATGTTGTCGAAGAGTTTGCACTAAGAATCAGGTAATCACTGAACTTCAAAGGTTCAAAATCCATTATATACTCAATTATTAGCCGACCTTGTTTTGCCTTTTGCAATACGCTCTTCGTAAGAAGCTAAAATAAGAAGGAAATCAGGAAGAGATTCAATGTATGAGTGGTACAAAAGGAAACCATGAAAGAAAGGTTGAAAATGCACTGTATATTCTAAAAGGGATAAGCTATCAAGTACACATGCAAAGGGCTAGGTTGTGAAGTAATGAAAAGAAACTGTGCAGCATTAGTCAGGAACTTGCGAAATGGGCTTCCTGAATATTGAAGAGGTGAATGGAGACTGATATGGTCGAACTATAAAGCACTGCTTTGTTCATAGGAATACATAGCAACAGAAGAAATGCACTGCATGTTCAGGATACAAAGAACATCACAAACTTACGCTCCGTTTGCCGTGACATGAGAGGAATATGATTTCTCTTCTTCTGAAGCACTTCTGATGAATTAGGCCCTACATTGGCGGCTCACTTTCAGGTCATGAACATATTCAGTAAAACTAAAATAATTCAGGTGTATATACCTGGAAAAGGTAAACAAGACAATGCCTCGTAAAATATTGCAGCCTGGAGCATATAATGCTGATATTCATCTTTCAAGTGCTCTATGAGAGATTGACTGGCATCTGGAAGTGCAACAAAAGTGCATCACAAGGATATCATCAAAATAACAGTAACTTTCATGAACAGATAATGACAAACGCAGCCCGGTGGGGGGGGGGGGGGGGGGGCTAGTTTTATGGTTTTATCTCAAATATTGCCTTGACAGAACATTTTCATGTTTTTTTCTGCAAATATCATGCCCAGGACCACCAGTATTCTGAACTAACTACATCTTGTTGCTCCCATCTAACTCCAAAGTCCAAAGCATAAGAAGCAAAAACGTAATCCAAATGTAGATATTCTGAAAGTAATCAAACAATCTTCTTTGTGAGGAATATGTTGTTTTAACTACCTATCAAAATTTTCCGGTGATAGTTCAATACATAGGGTAGGGGAGGGCCCCTTTGGCAAAGTTCCATGGAGCCGATTCTCAGGCAGAATCAGGAAAGCTGTACCTAACACTATTTTTAGGAGAAGTGATTCTTGGCTACTTCTACGAAGTGACTATTTAAAAAGGGTAGGGAGCTGAAAAAAGTAGCTTTTCCTGATTCTATGAATTGATTACAGAAGTTTATCCTATAAAATCAAAGAGAATCACTTTCAGCTACAGAATCACTTCTTGTCAGAGAATCACTTGTCACAGCGAATCACTTCCAGAGAAGCTCTGCCAAAGGGCCCCTGAATGGAAAAATGATGTCCACAAGGTATTGAATTATAAGCAGAAGTCTAACAAGTCATACCTGTTGAACACAAAAAGTTCACTTTATCAAACAGACAAGATCTCAAAATCAATGGAACCTCTGGTGCCATTTTATATTGAGGTTTCCTAGGAGTCCCGGTAATATCCAATAGTGAATCAACTATCTGCAGTAAAATAATGAAAGTTTAGCAAAGCTAAGCCCTTACAAAACCAATTAAATGAAGAGTACATTGCAACAGTTTCTTCAATGGATGTTCCGTTCCATTCATAACCATGAACTTGAAAACTCAACATTTAGGTCAATAAACTACAGAACTTGCAAATGTGATATTTGGTTATAATTTCACAATGGAATAAATAAATGTAAATCATTTATGCAAGTACAGGACCTATGCATTGTAAGTTCATGGACCTGCTTTGACACATGCGCTCTAATTTACTCTTCAACTAAATGAAGGTTCAGAGAAAATTTTTACTCACAGATGGTGACTCAAGGCCTTGTCCTATTAGAAATAGCACAGATACCATGCAACGAACTTGATGCCACAGAAAGGCACTACCCTTGATTATCATGTAGCACAGCTCATCATTGTTGGGCCTAGAAGATATGAAGAATTTTATTACTAAGCATTACAAGATAATTATAGCCAAAAGAAAAGATCATTCAACAAAAAAGTATAACCTTTTACCACATGCAGAAATATTAAATTCTGTGATGCACCGTCTGTAATTGCTCACATTTGCTGCATCCATCTTACAGAAGTTTCTGAAGTCATGTTCTCCAGTGAATTTAGATGCACCTTTCTGCATTTCCTGTGTGCAAATGAAAAATGGTATTAGCTCAATAGTCATGGACAAATATTTACACATCTATCAACGACAGAATCATGGATACCATAATTACCACTAAATCTAAGTCTCCTTTCCAAAATAGGTATTTATATTCCCGGCCCAAGCAAGTGAATCTGCAAATTGCAATAGGAGAAATCAAATGATGTTCAATAATCACAAGTGATATAGCAAAATAATATACGACAGTTGGGTTAAATAGCCTGACCATAAAAGGAGGAAGTTCTTTATCTTAACACAAAAGGTCTAGATTTTAAAATATTAACAGTACGTTTCTCATTTGCAAAAAAGTGTCTCTACATTTGCAAGAATAAATAAAAAAAAGAAAATAGTAAGCATAAGATTTGGGCTAACCTTGCATGAAAATCGGTTGGAACAGGACACCAACCTAGTACGCGTATATCTCGTGGGAGGATTCTGTTCAATACCTTCACATAATCAATTTCTGGGGAAAGAATATGCTAAATTTTAGAGGAAAACTGCAACTGTGTCAAAGATGCAAGTGAGACATATACTAACAAAATATGAAAATAGGAAAGGAGCATCTAACATGCAACAGAGAGGGAAAGGTATATGTCGCCCCTTGAAACTTGGAGGCCTTGGCATTTCCAACATCAAGGAGCTTGGCTGGGCATTGCAATTGAGATGTATATGGTTTGAAAAGATGGAGCCTGGGTGCCCTTGGTCAGCACTACCTATTCAAGTTTCTGACAAGGTCCGAGTCTTCTCTCGGTGGCTATGCAGACTGAAACAGGTGATAGGGCCTCAACATTATTTCGGTGCGACTGGCTTCTTGGACAAAGGATTGCTGATATTTGTCCCCGGTGCATGCCATCATTTCCAAGAGAAGAGCCAATAAGCACACTGTTGAGGAGGTGCTCACTGACAGGACTTGGATATCTGACATTCACGATGCACTCACAGTTGGTGCCATTGTGGATTATTTTCATATGTAAGACATGCTACTTGATTTGCAACTGCAGCCAGGAGTCATGGACACTCATTTCTGGCACTTTTCCCTAAGTTGCAAGTACTCCACAGAATCTGCATATGAAGGTTTTCTCGTGGACCCATTTCAGTTTGAACCATGAGAGGATTTGGATGACGTGGGTGGCTCTCGTTTCTACATGTGGTTGGTAGCACATAAGAGATGTTGGATGCCTGACCATCTAGCATCGAAGAGCTTGGTTCATCCTGAGATTCGCAGTGTGATCAGGAGCATGAAATCATCAATCATCTTCTTGTGTCCTGTGTCTTTGCGTTGCTCAGACAAGTTCGCATGCAGGAATCTCCCCATGACCTGAAGCTATAGGATTCATAGAGTGGTGAAAGAGCCAATGAATCCGCAAGAGGATTGGCAAGGTGGGACTCAACTCCATCATCATTTTGGGCACTTGGATAGGAATCATCGGAATTGCCATGTCTTTGAATGAGTTCCTTTGAGTGTTAGATGGGGCAAAGGAATTTTATTCTTAACAGCCCCACTCCCGGCTCTATGTTCCTGTTAGTAGAGGTTGTTCTATCATGTAAAAGGGTTGTCTGTTTGCTAGAAAACCAAGGGTGTATGTGGCATGTCTGTGTTATATGGGATCTAGCCTCATTTTCTTCTTAATATATTGATGCACAACTCTCCTGCATGTTTGAGAGAAAAACTTATTTGCACCATGACAGGCATGCAAGGAAGAGGCATACCTGATCTTTCATCTAACAGATCCCCTCCAACATCCTTTATGTTCGATCGCAGATATAAGGAAATCACCTGCATGTTGCAAAAGGCACAAAAATCCTCCTTTATGAGTAGGGTTGTGGTACATGTTATAGGTTATAACCATTTTCTGAGCAATAACAAGATCAAAGTTGTCAAAGCACAAATGATATTATTTTCAGTCTTAAAATAGTTTTAGTATTATGCTGATGTTCCTATACCAGTGATCAATTACATAATTTGGTAACATAATGCTTCAACATTGCCCAATATAAATTTGGGTCCAATTGCATTTTCCAGACCACAAGCCTAAGATTACATGTAAAGCTGGGAGAAGAGAGCATTCTTTGTTTATCAGGACACTGAAGGTTAACTGAATTTCAGAAAAAAAGTAATTCTTTTTCTCGATCTTTCTACTTATACATAAAATTCTTCTATAATAAGTGACAACAGAGAAATATTCAATGTACGTATATAAATTTCAGAAAAAAGACCTTTATAGCATTCAAATGAGAAATAAATAATTTTTTGTAATAAAAAACACGCATGTTGGGTCATAAATCATATTTCATATAACGTCAAAATTGGAAATCAAGCATTACTTAACAGATATAAGGTAGTAATATGAACTGCTAGTATATCAAAATTGGAAACTATCAAATAATTGCAGCTACCTGTCCAGTAGCCGAAACACCTTTGTCAGTTCTTCCACATCTAGAATAACATGAGTCTTTCCTACTGTCAACCAACAGCTTTGCTCTTTCAAGTGCTTTAAATATCTCCGACTGACAATACATAAAGAAACACTTCTTAAGAAACCAACTGTTCCTTCAGAAATATCAAAGCTAATAGCTCTGATGTAAAGTTACCTCAACTGTTGGCTCTGCTTGTCCTTCTGAAGAAAAACCATAGAATCTGTACAAAAGATGGGCAAAAAAGAAACATGAGTT
>BCLH01001932.1:41072-51973 GCA_001602315.1 Zoysia pacifica
GTGGGACCTAAAAGATTATTGATAGTTTAAGGAAACTGTCAGAAACACTTTTTTGACTAAACCTCAAAATTTTACTTTAAGGGTTATTTTGTTTCATCTTTTGGAGATGCTCGAACCACATAGAATTATTGACACTGTTTCTGTGATGGTGTTGAAAATGTGATCGCAGATTGCTAGTTTTATCAAAACTCACATTTTTAGTCGGAGGCGCCCTATAGACGGATGGAAGTACATGATTGAAGAAATTGGTCCTAACGCAAGAAAGGGAAAGGGAAGTGTACAAAGATTACCTAGCGTGGCTGATCCTGCAACCCAGCCGTACCAGGAAGACGCAACTGCAATTCCCTCGGGTTCCACCTTCAGAGGAAACAGGCCATAGCCATGTCCAGTATACTGTCTTCTCTGATTTACATGATACAGTGCAAACAAGCTCGGGTTCTTTTCACTCGAAATTTGTATTGATGGATAAAATTCCTTGTTGGGGACACGGTTTGCTCTAATTCCTGCTGGGTCATATGTATTAAATATGATGTTTTCTGAGTAAGGGTACCATATGTTATGCTGTCGTTGACATTATCGGTTATACACCATTCTGGTTTGACGGCCATGCTCATTTAAGCCGGATCAAAATGTTGATAATCCTATCCTCAAAGCAGTAACTTCATGTATTTATCAAAGAGACCGATTCACTTTTGTGGAGATATATATCAGCAAAAGTTCAAGAGCAGATAAAAAGACTGCCAGTCACATCAGGGTATCATCTAAGTACTGAGAGCCAAAATGTATTTATCAAAGCAGTAGCTGCAGCATGTAGGAAATCCAATCAGATCCAGTTTATTAACCTTCTGACAACAGTCCCCTCTTGGAAGTTCGATTCCTTTGAAAATCATGCCCAAGTGCCGATGTGGCCCCCCATGGGCATGAACATATTTAGACCACCTTTGAATTGTGGAAAAAATTCTCAAATCCTATATTTTACTACAACAACATCAACAACAAAAGCCTTAAGTCCCGAGTTGAGTCTTTAGTCCCAAGTTGAGGTAGGCCAGACATAAAACCCCGAGAAACAGCTAAAAAAAAAGTAACAACCGACAATCAAAATTCAAGCAAAAGCTTTCACGAACTCTTATTCAAAGCTAACTCTTTGACGATATTTCAATCTTTCTGATCTCTCTTCGTACTCTTACCAAAGCAAATTTAGTTCACCTTTGCCTCTCTTCACACCATTTGACCGACTTACCGTCCCGCTACAAACCGGTGCCTCCTACGGCCTTCATTGAATATATCCGAACCACCACAAACAATACTGCACAAGCTTCTTCTCAACTAATGCCACTCCTAATCTCTCTCATATGTCATCGTTACGAACACGATCTCTCCTCATGTGACCACACATCCATCTCAACATACGCATTAAATTCCTACGTTCAATAGCGCATAGACTTGAGTTGTGCATTGCAGAATCCCAAGCCAACGGTCAAATCAAGGGCACATGAATTTCAGAATCTCTGCATAGTCCGTCTGTCACAAAGAACTTGAAACAAACTCATATAGTCTGTTCTTAAGAGTAAGAAGAGAAATATGGTAAAAAAAATACAGATTTGGGGAAACTCAATGTAATCTTTTTTCTAATTATGGTCACACTACGGCATTCCTTAGGTTGCACTGTTTGTTATCCAAACCTCTCCGGTCCCAGCAATTCTAAGGTACAACATAAAAAAAATATGGGTGAAGACAGGGTTTCCTATCTAATATTTGCCTGAATAAAAAAAATCAAGCACCTTCCTTAGGTGAAATGTCTTGTTGATCGAAACTTGAGAAGATACCAAAAGTATAAGCAGCTGCGTATGTACTGGAGATGAGTCGCATTTGTAAGGCCCATCCATCAGCAGCTATGCACCAGTGGAAATCAAATTCCATTTTCCCCATAATTTCTATCTCCTGGTGCACTGTATTTGGGACCAATTAATCTATGTGAATTATGGGATATAATGAGATCATCACTAGCTGCTTTTGTCTGTGATAGACCAGTACTTCTTAACTGCAAAGAGTATCTTCTCAGGCACATGAGGGCCATCCTCATGGTCGGCCAACCTGGTGTTCCACCTCATAGCTTTGGCTATTTTCTCCAATTTCACAAGAATATCAACCTTGTCACGGATTATAACTGCACCTTCTGGGCGTAGAATTCGGTCCATTTCTAGGAGCATATCTTCAAATTTGCACCTGTTTTGTAGCAATATTGTCAACCAGATAAATTTTCCAAAACTTGGAACTGCAGTGTAGTTGTGTTACTATTGCTTACTTGTTTTGGTATAAGGTGAAGATGGCATTAGCATGTATCAGGTCATATGTCCTTGGGTAAGTAGAAAATCCTTCACACCTGGAACAATAGTGAAGAAAAGTGAATACATAAACATCCACCTAAACGAACATTAAACGATCCATAATTAGCACTGGACCCATCAACATCACAGCCAAAAACAAAGGATTCACATGGAAAGCTTGATAATAGTTATGTCACAATATAACATCACCCTAGGCCCTCACTGTCCTAATAGAATGGTAAATAAATCTACACATTTCAACATTGTTCTCACTTCTTGAAGAGACTATAGATAGCACCCAAAAAAAGTCCCACAGATGACAAAAGTAAAAAAGGGCTTCTTATGAAAGAGCTAGTGCAAAGTGACAAAAAGGATGACTGGATACAGTGAGAAACCATAAGAGCAATACATAACAGTACTACGTACCAGTCATGATACATTCCAATTAGTCCACGCTCATAAATCACACCCAAAGTGGAAGTATCTGCAATTGTTGGGACAACATTCATGACCCACAGCTTCGGAGACTCCAGTGCAGCAGCAAAGCTACCAAGGACTGAATTCATGTCCATAATATTGCGATATCTTCCAGTGTCAAGCAAATTATTGATTTTCTTATAAGCCATAACATGTTTCTGCCAAAGTTTATTGTCCTCTTCATATGACAGAACTGAGAACCCAGGCACAGAACCAAGGGCTATCCGAGGAGGTACTGCATTGAGCCTTTTGGGAAAAGGCTCTAACTGACCACCAGCAACTTCTGATACACTATTAACCTCAGGAAGGGGGGTTATACAAACAGTCATCTTCTTGTACCTGCATTTGGCGAATGAAATCAAATTTAACAACTAGAGGATGGAAGGTGAAGGCAAATAAACTCATATGGACAAATGACACTTACCATACATCACTACCATTTGTCAACCCACATTTGCCAACTTTTGCATTATCTCGCATCAAGGAGCAAGACTTGTCATTTAATCTCTTTCTCCATATGGCGATACCATCTTTCTCAGAAATTTTCTTCCAACATAAAAGCTCTGCGAATTGTTCTATCTTTCTTTGCTCATTCTGAAGATCTTCCTTTGTTCGCTGCCATCCTTTATAGTAAATCTTCCAGCCAATGGGTGGGCCTGAGAGTACCCAGTATCCACCCGGCCTTAGTACCCTGTCAACCTCCATCATGTACATGCCATCTGCACCAGTGAGTTGACAATTTTACCATGCTTAAGATATTCATGCTATGGATACTTTATACCATCAAGAAAGGTTTATGTTATTCTTACGATTACTGCCCCATGGAATTAAACATCTCGAGCAATGGGCCATGTCAAAGACACGAGACGGGAATGGCAGTTTTATTGATCCAAGGACACCGATATATGCAGGGACACCTCTTTCCAATGCAAACTGTACTTGTGCCTCATGATTGTCCTTTGGTGCAAATGACATGGTTAAAACATTTTTCTTCAATAGGTAAGCACCCAAACTGGCAACCTAAACGAGAAAAGCATCAAAAAAAAAAAAAAAAGAAAAAGAAAAAACAATTAGAGACTGTACTGAGAAAAAATATCAAATCAATGCATTGTGCTGTAAGAACAGGTTTGTATTTCAAAGTATAGCTGCCACGTACCCCGCAACCAGTATCTAGTGCAGTTCTCACTTTTCCTTCAGCAATTGGAATGACAGAAGCAAGTTGGTCTATATATTTATCTGCACCCTGAGGAAACTGTGTTCCACCACCAGGAAACCTAAACATATTGCCCTCATAGTGCACCCAGTTCTGGATGGCCTTTTCAACTGTAAGGCTCTTGTGAGGTACATTGGCATAAGGAACAATATCACGGCTCTTTGGCCATGGAAAAGGAGCAACATAACCCTTTGGTGCTGGAATAAGACAGTGAAGCTTCTCCTTTTCCGACGGGCAATGCCTCTCCCGGTATATCATGTTGTCCCTGGGGAAGGTCATTGCACGATTTTGCTCCTCGCATGGAGTGTAATCAGTGTACTGCTCACCACATGGCTCAAATTCTTTAACTTCTGAACTTATGGTACCATTAGGGAGGTTTGGAGCACTATGATGAGTCTCAAAACTCAAATTTGTGAGCTGTATACATTTTGTCTGCTCATTCACCCAGGTTTGTATTCTGTCTCCTCCTCCAGAACCACTTCTCCGCCACAGACCCAGGAGGTAGAAGAAGGAACAGAGGCCAAAGACTAGAACTACAAGTAGGGTGCTCCTGGTCCTGTTCTCAGTCAGACCTCGAGCCATACCACACCCTAAAAATTTGAAATCCAGATTCAGTGAGCAAATTCAGTTATTTTCTGTGTACACTGTACACAAACCCACTACAGATAACACTAAGCAGGAATTTGAGATGACTCCATTGTGTTAAATCCATATTCACCAAAGGGCTATCAATTGCCTGAAAATTGAAATATATTTTATACCAAGAACTTGGGACATCCATGCAGAAATTATCTATGCCAAAAAAAAAAAAAAAGACCACTCCTTTTCAGTCGCTATTTTAGTTTTACATTTTTTTTCATCTCCTGTATCTCTGGGGAAGAAACTATTTAAACAACTAAATGTAATACTAGTCAATGTTGCATCCTTCAAACCCCATTTGGAACCTCCAAAATTAGCAACTAGAAGGATTCAGGGCGCAGCATCATTCAAGGAAAAGAAATTAAGGCCACAGCTTTTTGAAACATGGCAGCTGAAACTGCACAGCCTGGTTTCACTAAGTACCAAAATTAGCAACTAGAAGGATTCAGGGCGCAGCATCATTCAAGGAAAAGAAATTAAGGCCACAGCTTTTTGAAACATGGCAGCTGAAACTGCACAGCCTGGTTTCACTAAGTACCAAAATTAGCAACTAGAAGGATTCAGGGCGCAGCATCATTCAAGGAAAAGAAATTAAGGCCACAGCTTTTTGAAACATGGCAGCTGAAACTGCACAGCCTGGTTTCACTAAGTATACATCACGGAATCAAGGCGCTAAATTGTATCCTTTGGGCGCCCCAAATCCTTGCAATTTTTCTCCCTATTCTCTCCCGTCCCAGTAATCGCACCAAACCGAACCCCCTATGTTCCCCAGATAAAACCCAGCCAACAAGAAAGACTAGTAAACCGCTGCCGATAGGACAGTGAATGTACTAGTACTAAGAGGCGCCAAGATAGCAAATCAACATAGTGAACCAGGAGATCACCAGTCACCTTTCTGATTAACGAAACCACCCCGAGATCCAAAGGAAGGCACGGATCGGCGGACCTTGCGAGAACCGCGACGAATCCAGAGGGAACCTCACAAGGACAGCGCTGCGTCGGGTCGACCGCGGCGGAGGAAAAGGAGCGCGGGGCGAGTGAGGCCGTGCCCCGTGGCCAAGGCCTCTCCCGGAAAAGCGTCGGGGCCGGCGCGTCTAGGCTGGGTGGGACCGGGGCCCCGGGCCGGCAGGTGGGGCCGGCAGTTTTGTGATTCTATATGGACGGTGGGATCGGATCGGACGCGTTGAGGGTGGCGGAATTTTCGCGCGGAAAATACCAGATTCCAGTTCCACCGTTTGCTCCAGCTGCTGTCTGTCGAGCGTGCTCTGCTTGCTTTTTTCGGTTTTTCCCCTCCCAATTTTCTCCTTGTTCTTAACCAAGATCCCGGCGAGCGGCGATCCTGCCGGAGAGCCAGAAGGCCTTCCTGTCCCTGGGCGACAGTGCTCTTCTGCTTGCGCCGCGGACAATTCCATTTCCAGTTGGGATGCGGATGTTTTGGCAGCGTGCCTCTACTGATGTAGTAGAGTGCCGTTGGCCTGCTCGATGGAATGCCTCGTCCAACAGAGCAGCTGTAGGTTGGGTTGTAATTTGTAAAGGGAGACAGGGAAAGATTCTTGCGGACGCCGCTGCTTCGCGCAGCATTCATGGGCATGACTTGTGGTTCCACCACCAAGAGCAGTGCGCCTCCCTGTACGGATGGCAGCGAGGCGCTTCATTGCAGAGGTTCCACCAAGAAGCTCTAAAAAAAAAACTTCTCCAAGGAATATCAAAATCTTGATCCTGCTCTTCACATAATTTCATTATATATTTTTCCTTTTCGAAAGACCTTAATAAGGTGTTTTGTGGCGTGCTTTGCAGGTATAGAGTATAGGCAGGCCAAGACCACGACTTGAACAGATTGTACTCTTTTCGCAGAAGTGAGTGTATGGAGATTTGTTCAACATGATGCGCTTTCCCTTTAACCCTTTTGCTTTGTTGAACTTCTTTTATGTACAAAACACCAGCTACAATGTTTCAATTGATCGTGTGCTCAGTGTGGTACAGCTTAATCTTTACTCTCCTTTTTATATCTGAAAACAGCAGAGCTTCAATAATACATATAAGAGTGGGAATCAGAACATGCATATTTCTGAAAACTAAGCTTTATCGGCTAGTCCAACTTTGCTCGCAATTACAACTGATGTTTTCTTCCTAGTACTGTAACTAATTTTTGTATCATTTACCGTGGTTGATATGGCCACAACAAGCACCCGCGGCAAATTGAGTGTCATGTTGAAAAATCACTTTCTTTTTTTCAGCTTCAATCTTTTTTCTTCTTACAATGTCTATTAATTGTAAATGTAAACATGTATCTCATAACAGCTCATATAAAGAGAGGGGAAAAGAACATGTTTTGGATCCGATGCAATCTTTGGGATGTTCGTTGAGTACTTGTACGTCTTTTACAAGCATCAAACTTTGCAGTAACTACTGAACAAAAGTAGAAATAAATGTGTCGTTTCAAATCGTTGGTGTTTCTACTTTCATCAGTGCATCATCATTACCTTGATAAGATCAATATGTTATTCGCTCTAAGAACATAGTGCTTTCCATGTATTTATTACTTCTTTGTTGCATTACTCATTGCTTAGCGGAGAAGTAAATTTAAATCTTGTTTTCTGTGGTAGATCTAGGATCTTAGTCTGAATTTTCTACATAAACTAGAATGTTATGATAGCTCTTTTTCTCATAGAATACTAATTTTTATGCTGCCAATCTGCCATCTGTAGAACAAAGCCTACTTGAGTATTTGTGGGAACTTTTGCGAGAGTAGAGTGAAATGCAGCAATCTGTCAGTTTTCAAATTAAAATAATTAAGGAGCTATTTAAGAATCTCCGACAAAGAAATGACTATATCATGGAAATTCATTCATCACCTTTAATTATTCTCCTTTTATTTGAAACAAGGTTGATCTTGTGGGCTCCCGTACCAACTTAACAAGCAGGGATCTGTAACATATCTTGTATCTCTTTCCAGCAATTACTCTTCTGGTTTTTTGAACCTAAGTGCTCAGCGTTCAATACAGTGATATTGCAGCCGAGGTGCAGGCCATTCGTTACTTAAAAGAAGTTAGCTGCTGTTTTCCCATCTTTTCTACTTTGGCACCAACAAAATGCTATGCTTGGACTATGACAGCTCCAATAAACCACACCCGTTGGATCCTAAAAACTCTTGTTGATGCTTTAAGATTAACCCCTCTTTGCATTCTGCAGTAAGTCTGTAAAGCATTGCATGTTTGCAGCCTACATGAAAAAATGTGAGGAAAAAAAAAAAAAGAAGCTATTGAAACTTGGTGCAGATCTTTTAAGTTCGAACGGTTAGCTTTGATGGCCTTGGAAGATTCAAAGTGAAAAGGTGCTCGTAGGTCGTAGCCGGAGGGGCAAGCACAAAACTGAAAAGCATGCAAAAGCAATCGATAGAACAAAGCCTTACAATGTACTACTACTAACTCCTGGTATAAATTTAAAAATTTAGTATTTGTACTTTTAAATTCATGAAAAAATAGTTTTATAATATGTATAATTTATATTATTAAAATTAATTAAATTTATTAAAATCATTAGTCAAATAGGTAGTTAACAAAATCTAGAAATATTAGTACAAAGGAAGTAGTACTTCTGCTATCTGCTGTTTGCCACTCATCACTTGTTTCCACCTGTATTTTCAACTACTAGTACGATCTATAGCTGCTTCAATGCTGATTTTACTGAGGTGGAGGAAGATGACAACAAGGGTCTAAAGCAAGCCAGTGATTGTAGCTGTTGCTCTTATCCCCTTCATTGCTGCTTTAGGCTTGTACCTCAACAACTCAGAACCTTCTATTTGACAGCCTTAGACATGCTTCTCTTGTCCCTCTGTGCTTTTAGGCTCGCAGGGCCTGGGTTATAACTTATATCTACACACAAGACATGGCTGTGAGACTGATCAATGCACAGCAGCCAAACCAGTAGCGATACCAGTCAGACGTCCCATGTCTCCTCCAGTCACCTGAGCGCTGAGGAGCACAGCAAGCCAAACTCGAGATGCTGGTCACGTCCGTCTGCTCTCTCGGCCTTAGTTTGCCTCCTGGCGGTGCTCCCCGCTCCGATGGTGAACGGCCTGAGGCGAGAACAGTACTTCATCCTGGCCGGGACAGGTCCAGCGCCGGCGCCAGCGGAGGCCCCTGAAGCTGGTGGCGGCGCCGATGCTGTGAGTGTCAACGCAACGGGGAAGCCGTTCACCGCGGCGACCATCGGTGCGGCGCAGATGAGCAAATGGAGAGTCCGCCGGGGCTCGGACCGGATACACAATCGGAGCTAGCGGACGCTCCGGCGGCTAGCTCCTTGTCGATCGCTCCGGCATCGGGGAGTGTTGAGGCTGATGACAAGGCAAGCGAACGAGCTTTTCTGAAGCCATTTGTCCATTCCATGCTCCTGGGGACTGCTTGAAGGGCAGGGAAGCAAGGGGCTCTTCGCTCCTCCATGTCTTTGTGCTGGGTGAGTCACAGATCTGTAGTCAGAGGAGAATTAACAGAGTTTATGCAGAAGATTAATTTGGGCGCGATGAAACGACGAAGAGGGTGGTAGTTTCTTTGATAGCTGTAGGATCACAGTTGCTAGATCATTGCAGTGCAGACTAGTGTAACCCATTCTCATTTTGGTCTTGTTCGGTTTCGAGGAAATGAGAAGGGATTAACATGGAACGAGAGGAATTGAATCCTCACTGTTCGGTTACTACCTCATCATAGTTGTTGATTAGAAGGGGGAATGAATCCATTACTCTGTGAGGATTCAATCTCTTTTATTTTACTCTATTCCATCTTTATTATCACAAAACCAAACAGAGCATTACAGAGGAATAGATTCATTCTCCCTCTAATTCACTTGAATTTAAGAAAAAATGGAACAAGGGCTAAAGTGAAACCGGTTTGAGTGACATCCCTATATAGATGAGTATTGCCAACTGGTAAGCCCGCAGTGGCTTACGGTATAAACATTTGTAAGTTTAATTAATATCAAATTTTGTTTAACTTTTACTTAATAATATTTAAAATATTATATAATTTTTATGTAACACTACTTTTTATAAAAAATTATGTAATAATAAATTCAAAAAATATATTTTATATATAATAAAATATTATTATTTATATGTTATCAGTGATCAAAGTGACAACAATTTGACTTTAATTAAACTTTAAAATATTTATATTTTAAAACGAAAAAAGGACCTAACAGGCGTAGAGATCCTATTACTTTGATAGTGTAGCATCGTAATTCCTCATCAGAGGTTGAGGTGGATTTCGACGTGTGAAATCGTTAGCGTCAGAGTGGAACAGGCTGCGGCGCGCCGGCACATTGCTGTGAAAAAACCAGACGGCCGGACGTCCAGCGCCGCCCGGCCCGCGGCTGACACAGGGGGCCCCCCTGCTGTTGCACGTCGGCGCAGGGGGCTGGCGATCCGGGCCGCCGGCGCCGCGCGCAGACGGCGTGCACGCGCGCCCGGATGTCCGGCCGTCCGGACAAAATCCGCGTCACGGCTGCCAGAGGTGTATATGCGATGAATCATTTATATGTGAGATTTATTTTTTTAAAAAAATAAAAAATTTATTTTATTTATTTATTTATCGACTCGATAGGCTAATAAAAAATCCACTTATGTTATCTCCGCCACCGCGCCGCGCGGTGGGCGCACACCGTGACGGCGCAGCTGAGCGAGGGTCGTGCCTCGACGTCGAGCCAGTCGTGGAAGTGGACGCCTCCGTACGTGGGTTAAGTGGGCTCAATTGTCCCACAATTGATTACTCTCTTTGTCTAAAAAAATATTTTTTTTTTACTCTCAGGCTTTAAATTTGACTACTTATTTTATTTAAAAAAATTGTAAAAATATAATTTATTTTATTATTAAAAAATACTATAACTTGTTTATTTTTATATTTGTAAAAAATAATTGAATAAGACAAATAGTCAAACGCAATTTTTGAAAGTCAAAAAATGATTTTTTTTATAAGAGAGAAGTAATATTTGACTGTGCCCATGTACCACCAACCCACTTCACGCCTAGACACGTGTGACTATTCTTTTAGTATAATGAGATTTAGTTTGTATTTTAAACTTTTAATTGATTTTTCTATCAAATAATAATGCATTTTTTAAAACTGACCAAACCATCATATTCCATAAAATAAATTAAACAAAATGAGATCCGATATGAATATAATTATCTAAATTTAAAATTTCAAAATTTTCATGTTCCAGTTGCAAGACTAAGCTGTTCTAGTCGTGAA
>BCLH01001933.1:5841-17315 GCA_001602315.1 Zoysia pacifica
CCGTGGAGCGCTACGCCGTGCGCGCCGAGCTTCTTGGCCGGCCGCCCTTCGCGGCGCTGCTCAGCCGCGCCGCGCAGGAGTACGGGTACGGCCACCCGGGCGCGCTCCGCATCCCCTGCGCCGTGGCCGACTTCAACGCGCTCCTCCTCCACCTCTCCTCGCCGTCCGCCTTCGCGGACGACGACGAGGCGGCGCTCTACTGCTACTAGAAGGCGTCCGCATCGGCGGCGCCACCCCCAGACCGCCGCCCGCTTCCATAACAAGATTCGCCCCCCTGGTAAAAACGGCAGCCGCGCCAAGCGCCGCCACCGGTTGCCTTCTTTTACTGATTTACCCCTGGACTGGGCGCTTGTACATACGGAGGATTAACTCCGAGGCGGCGGGGGTAGGACGGGGATTCGGCCGCATTTTCTCCATGCAGCTCGCCAGTTTTAGTACCTGCTGTTTGGTTGGAAACTTGGAATTAGGGGAGGGTTCCTTTTTTTTATTTCCTCTGTTTTTTGGGGAGCTCGTGTAGATCTAGCTCTGGTGGCTCATCAAGCTCTAGTGGTGGTTGTAATAGAGTAGTGGTTGAACTTGCTTCTCTCTTCCCTAGGGTTTGTAGATCTCAACAAATACATGTAAGCCGCAAGGTTGATGTGTGAGGTGGATGAAATGCCAGTGAAAAATGCTCAAAATTCTTCCAAGATCTGTGCTGTGCTTACCGTATTTCTTTTGATGTACTGTTTCTTTCCATATTTGAGATCCATGGTGCCACAAACGGTTGCCGAAATGGCGAGTGAATCAGGTGCAGAAGCATGGTGCAGCTCGCGGATGAATCAGGTGCTAGTGAATGTGGCGTCAAGCAGGGGAGAGAAGAGGCTGTGAGCGGGGACTGAAGCATGCTGCAAGCAGCCGGCAGGCATCTTCGCTGTGTCTGTACTGCAGAGCAGCTGCTCGCCACCGGAAGCGAGCTGGTGGCTGGTGCCGACCGGGCCGCCGGCTGCTGTCCAAAATCTCGCCGCCGGCACGGCGTCAGTCCAACGGCCAACTGGTTGGTCGTCGGCGTCAGGCTTGTTGCCGGTTCGAGTATCTAGTGGGCTCTCATGTGACTCCTGTCTTGCTAGATTCTGGAGCACTACTGCATTGCTACCAGAATTCAGATTCCCGCTCAAGAAAAATGTGCGTCTCGCCTCGCGTCGCGTACACTACCGCCAAAGAAGATTTCGAACGAAGCTTGGTGATCGAATTCAACAGTGTCACGACGAGTCGACAAACTTCCCACCAGCCAGCTATAGCTAGGCGGCAGAAACTGACATGAATTTCACTCGACACAATTTCTGAATTCAGCGAAATTAACGAAAAACAAAACGCCTCCACAAACAAAACCCACCAAACCTCGCCATCAAATCTTTCCGCTTTGCCCCATTCGCTAAGCCCGAAAATAAAGAGCGATTAAAGATGGAAACTGACCCGTGAAACCTACACCTGAGGACACGATACTGCCACCGAGTGGAACCGGGCCGGGCGCTTTGTTGTCGAATTGGGGGAGCAGCGGCATGTGCAAAAATCTCAGTCCATTGCAGGGGCTGAGGGGCAGCGGGCAGCCGCGCGTCACTGTGGCTGAGCTCACGGAGACGACGATGTCTCGGAGACCAAACGCCTTGTTACTTGTGCTTCGACGCACCGAATTCTCTCGTTTTCTTTGGATTGATTGCTGGCAACGTCAAGGCGACCGATGGTTTGGCGTTACCACATTCTCGTTGGAATCTTCCGCGTCAGATACGAGCTAAACTACATCACCGTGAGCTAATGTTCGGAGATGTGGTGTGTGTCAACGATGACACAGATCATCGTGCGTACGGAATAGAAGTAGTACTTCTATATAGGAGTATATGCACATGCTGTCTAATCAGCACGTTTGATTTTCATGCGACGGTGATCCGGTGGCTAACAAGTGCCTGCTGTTTCAAGTTTGAAGGTGTGTGAAAGCGCCACACCGGAATACAGAAATGTGGGCAAATAAATAATTCGTGAGTAATTTATAATACCACGCAGCTGAATTCATAAATTCGCTGTGATCGTAGTACTACATAGTTATATTGCGTGCCGTGTTGAGAAAAAAACAATGCTCATTTTTCTTTCTCTTTACAATTCGGAAGGACGCGCACTGTGCTAGAAACTGAGTCAACCAAGCCAGATCAACAGGGCCTGAACAGTTGAGCGCATCACTTGTCACATGGCCAAGACCTCTGTCTCTTTCTCCAACCTCTCTCTAAGACGGAAACGCAATGCAGCATGAAGAAAAGGTGAAGAAGCTAATGTTGATATAATCCAGACCACAAAATTCTTTTTCCCGGCTTCTTCCGAGCATCGAGTGACCATAAAATTAAGCTGCTCCCATGAAGCCGCTGATAAGGACCTGCGTGCGAGTCAGTCGACGACTGCGACGCCCGCATGCACGCCTGAAACTTCTGAGGCCACGCATGCGCAGGAAGGGAAGGCCACATTGCGGCACGCGTGGCGGGTTGCCCGAACCAGGCCGGGACGCGCGAGCAGGGCCACGCCATTGCCGCTCTCCGGACCCTTGTGCTCGATCCATCCGTCGCCTTGCTCGCTCGCTTGGCACGTTGCATCCAGGGACACCACATGGCGACGCACATGCACGCGCGCTGGACATTGAAGGTTCAAGTCATCTTCCCTCTCCTGCCGGCGAGTTAAAGCCGCGTTGAAGAAGAAGACGACGTCGTATTGTGTTCGAGGCAGCGGAGCAGAGCACTGTTGAAGGCGGATACGTCTCATCCAAGGAGACTTTTTTTTGGGCAGGATGGGAACAGGAATGGTACCTTTTGCACAAAATAAAATGCAGGGTAATTTTCCTAGCCTGTGAGAATAATGACCCTGCACGTAGGAGAATTCTAGCCTCTCGGTACTTTCTTCGGCCCAATTCAGCAAGCAGCAATCAACAATCCGGCCCAGGATAGATCATTGTAGCCCTTAAGGCTTTATGCACCAGCCCATGTATTCCTAAACCATAAAAATCTTGTGATTCAAAACGGGAAAAAAAATTCTGCGCGGCCGGTTCGCAGAGGGGCATTGTGCGGACGTGCTTTGGATTCCTGCCGCGTTGACAGCTTGGCCCATCCGACGCTCAGCGCGACAGCGCCTCCCGCACGTCATAACGCTCAGCTCTGAGCCCACGGCTCGGCTCACGGCTTGCCGCCTCATTCTCGACCAGTAGGCCGGATAAGTAAACGGCAGCCAAGGCTGGCCCTGATTTTTTTTTTTTAGAGGACCAGGTGCGAAGAAGGCTCCTCCGCCGCCGCAGGCTGTGAGCTGCTCGTGCCCGCGACGCACGTGAGGAGGAGCTTTCGAAGTGGAGGTCGAATGCCGGATGAGCGAGGCGAGAGGGAGTTACGGCGCCGGCAAGACGTCAGCCGAGCCGTGCGCACCGCTGCAAGACGAACGTCGAGAATTGCGGGAGCAGTCGTCGTGGAGAGCGTCGGATGAGCCGCGCATTCCGTGCGGCAGGAATCCAGAGCACGTCCGCACAATGCCCCTCTGTGAACCGGCCGTACAGAACTTTTTTTTTTCTTCAAAACGTGCCTTGGCTAGCTCCATTAACAAAACAGAAAAAAAGGAACCTAAAATCTGTTCAGTTTAATCTGCATCAATCACGTTAATCCACATCACAATAACACACTCATACCCACCTCGATGAGGGAGGCGTGCGGGATGCGGAGCTCCACGGCGGCTTACATTTAAGAATCAGCCTCTGTATCATCTTTCATGAACTAATACCATTCATTATTCTGTGGTAACAAATGAGCAGCCAAGCAAAATCTTACTCCGTAGAATGCGGGCGGCTCGGCCGCCTCGTCCCACGGCGAACGGGCCGGCGTGCCGTTGTGCCAGCAGGCCAAATGGGCCAACCCGACATGGTTTCCGCCACTACGGGCCGTGCCTCGGTCTGACTTCTGAGCCAGCGGCACGCCCATCTTGTCTAACGGGCCGTGCCAGGCCGTAACTTACAGAATGAGAAGGTGACGAAGACGGATCAGACGGAAATGCGTACCCTGGAAAGGAAGCGTATTCAGCTTATTAGTACTCAGTTTTGTTGGCCCATAAGAACCTCATATGCTTTTTAAATTTGGCAAGTCTTTGGAGGCCAGAGTTCGTCATTTTCGACTCAAAATTTCCCAGAAGAGGATTTTTTGTATTATTTTTGCGAGGAGGATCTTGGGGTACCTCGTTTGTAGGATCAAGTTGGCGAAGTTCAACTATGTGAAGGAGCCAGCAAGAGGACTGAGGGGCGAGGGGGAGGGACCTTCCTAATAAGAATCCGCTCACTGCTTCCATGAAGCCAATCAAGGAGCGGCTCGAGGTCGGGATCACGGCGACCTTGCCATTTGTAGGGTGGACGTATGATCCACTTAAACGGTAGTACAGTTGTGTCGCACAAGAGGATAACACAGTTCAATAAGAATATAGTAAGATCATAGAGACATGCCTCTTTAAATACTCATAAGTCTGAATAAGTCCAGATATATAAATCGATCAGAGATATATATATATATATATAACAGACGATGACAGGTGAGAAATTCCGGCATACACTCCAGAGGAAACTGGAGAAAAGAAAGAGACGATATTTCTAACCTGTCCTCGTCTGAGTCCCTTATATCTAATAGAACGGGTAAAAGAGATGTCCAAAAGCTGGAAAACTAATCGGGATGGCAAAGTATCGGCATCGAAAATCAGAGCAACCTAGCTACACTATACTAAGTGAAAGTACTTCATTAATATACAGCCGCCTGAAGTCTCTTTCACACCGTACTTATGTCTCTGCTTGACTAGCATGCATGTGTCCACAATGCACGCGACACTATCAGGCAAGCCAAGACGACGAGATGGTCAGGTCCAGGTTCAGAGCCGGCGCGCTCTCCTGTTTCACAGCGGCGAAGCGACCGCCTGCTGCCGGAGAGCCGAACGGTTCGGCCCCTGCAGGCGGCGCGGCGAGCTCCTCGCTGATCGTGCTAGAGCCGTCGGCGTCGCTGTTCGCGTCCTCCGGCCACATGCCGATCGACAGCGTCAGATCGCAGCCTTTTTGCTTCTCTGCAGGCTTCTTGCTGAAACTGTTGTTACTCGGCCTGATCGCCTGCAGCGTAAGCAGTGAGGTGTAAACGTTAAGTGCAATATCGCGACAGCCTTGGACGATTCTGATCTAGCTCAAGGCCGGGCATGGACCATGGTGTAGTATAGGGCATGTTAACAGTCAATGCACGGCACTGCATGCAGTATGGTATGTAGTTTGGCAGGCTGCTACCTAATGCACAGATACAACCAACTGAAGGTTCTCGGGAATAGGACTTGCATGCAAGGTATGTATGCCCTGATTGAGGAAACTTTGTTTGCATCTCTGTTATAGTTTTCTAACATCGCCATGCATGGAAAAATAGTTACTCCTATTACCTTATCTGATGTAAGGGCTTTGGACTGCCAAGGAAGTCGCCCTCTACTTTGTTCCCAATTACTGAATATTTGTTTCAGCGATGGCCTGCAAAATAACCCCCCCCCCCCACCACCCAAAAACAAAGTTATTACTTCAAAATAAAACAACCTAGTTGATGAGAATGAAACGCGTGATTGATAGGTTCTTCACACTCACATTTGGTACTGTGACGAATGGATGCAATTACGAAGCAGCATGTTGTGAATGTTCTTGTCTGAAGATGCCGTGTTTCCATCACGAGACTCGTAAACGCAGTGATCTTCACGGCTCAAGGACGCGCACTCGCTGTTGCTCGCTGCGGTTGATGTCAACTTGTGGTAGCTGTTTGCCTGATGGGTACTGCTACTGCTAGAGCTTCTATACATCTGATCAAACAATTTCAACCTAAGTTCGGGCCATTGATCAAACAGATAAAAATAGAAGCAAGGTGGGGCTGCATGTTTATCATGTGCTATACAAAAAGGCACCTGAAGATGGCTCTTGATATGAGATATGCTAACTCCATCCACGCTCATCAGCTGTAGAATTCGCTTCGGAGTTGCTTCTGCAAGACAAAGGAAAAACAAGATCAGCACCTAATTGTGATAATTCTGAAGAATGAAATCTCCAAATTGTATTATGAAAGACGGGTGAGTTCTAACTTCTAATTGTACTGTGCAAAGAATGTGCCAATATTTATATATTTACCATGCGGTCATCTTCTTTGAAAGATACAAAGTTATTGTTGAATCATAAATCCATATAAAATCATCATCATTAATTTTCGTTACAACGGCTATACAACTAGATATATCTGCATGTCTTAGCTCCGTATCCAAAGTCGACTGACAAAACTATGGAGTGCTGTATTGCATTTTCTGACAATACATGCGTGCGTGCTAGCTACTAGTATGTACTATCTAGTACAAGTACAATGAACACTAGTAGCTTCAGATAGTAGAATTTCATTGTCTGTATATTAACCGTATGTGAGATAAGATCAGAACAATTGATTATAGCATCCGACCAGGGAGACATGAAATTCTTTAAATAGAAATTTTATTTTAAAAAAATCTAACCAGGTCAAAGTTCTCCAGAATTCATAACATGCACTGGCTATTGAAAATTGAAAATTATCTCTAAAACATAAAGCATCTAACCATCCGGATCACGTGTTTTCAATTTTTTTTTCATTTCCCTTATTCCCCTGTGGACTCCGTAACCAAACTACTCCTAAATAACAACCTCCAAACCAATTAAGGTATTCGGAAGCTCAAAACCACAAAGTGAATACTGAAGCAAAGATAAAGATATAGGTAAAGAAAAGGAGCATGGATCCGAATAAAAAATCTCAAATATCTAAGTGATTAACAGAAATTAGACAACAGGATCATAAGCTAGGATTCTCAGAAAACTCACCGTCCTTGCCACCAAGGCACTCGACCGCCTCGACGAACTGCCGGTGCAGCACCTCCGTCCACCGCATCCGCGGCACCTCCGACCGGTTGTACTGCCGAACTCCTTTCCTCTCGAAATATCTCATTCTCTCTTTCGCCTCTCTGGCCTGCAGCAGCCTTCAGAGTTTCTCTCGAAAGCTAGATCTAAAGGTTCTAATATGGTGCAAGAGCAACGAGTTACGTATCTTGGGAGGTCGGCTAGGATGGAATAAACACCTCGTAATATTTAAACACTTATTTGCTGCCTACCGTGCACAGATATATGTATTCTATGGCCGATAGAATGTGAAGAAGGGATGTAAGATGAAGGCTGACGTTTCTGACCTAGTCCAGTCAAAGCTGTTCACTTAGCTCTCCTAAAATACCTAAAAGGCCCGTACTGAGAAGAATACCAGTACTGCAAGGTAACCACAGTTTGAGAAAAGCTGGACGCTGTCCATGCTCGATGAGACAACAAAGAGAGTATAATTCAAGTAGTGCTGGGTCTACATAGAATTCTTCTCAGTACGGGCTTTTTTTTTCTCAGTACGGCCACATAGACGCTGTCCATGTTGGCATTTTTTTTTTCAAATTAAGGTATGCATCTCCATTTATTATTTTGGCTGGGTCTACATAGAATGACTTGTGAACAGTTCTCCTGTTCGACAAAAACACTTTCGTCGTGATATTTTCGTCGGTTATTCGTCTGTTCAAACGCCAACATTCAATAACAGTCCCTGTCTATGTGGCCAGCAGGTTTGACAAATTTAGTCCAGGAAACTAGTAGCACTGTAGAACGGAATAATATCCTGGTGCGCTTTTTCTCTTATCGATATATATGTTCCAGATTATATCGGTTTTAATTCAAAGGATGGACTTCAGGATTTAAAAGTCAATTCAACCCTTGGCCCTTGATTTCCCAACGAAATGGGAAACGAATGCGATAGGTATTCTGCTAATTCTTACACTACTGACATGTCCAGCAAGTGGCTAGCACCGTACGCTTGCAAGTTGCAAGTCAAAGGCATGTACGAAAGCATGCAGAAAGGAGAGCGTACCCGATTCATTGGAAAATCGATCTAAACGTTGCTAGCAAGCTTGTCGATCATCAGCGACAGAGAATTCAAATAGCTAACATACTTGTCTTGAGATTGAAAACAAGAGAGCGGAGGAGACTAATACAATTAAGCAAGGAATTTTCATGGCAAAAACAGGCCACAAAGCTGACTACCCACAGAATTTGTGCCTACTAGCTATAGCTGTCTGTGGTGATCTAGTCACGGGAAATTAAACCCGGGACTTGGCAAAATCACACTGCATGATCATTTGAATGATTCAAGCCATCGAGATGCTCGAAAAATCCCGTAGCTAGCTATTAGGTCATGTGCAATTAATCTGCTGATAACATATGTCTGGTTGATTAGATGAGAGTTCTGTGATTAGATGAGAGTTCTGTGGCTGGTGTTGGAACCTTGCAAGGTAAAATGGTTGTGATGTCAAGGTAGCAGTTTGCAATTACCTATCAGGGTTACACCGGTGACATCACGAGAAATTGATAGAATCGAAGGAATGGCTAGGTCCAGGCATTCTCTACGTACGTACGGGATATGAATTTTGGACTTTGGGACCACATTTTCGGTGTAGCTAGGAAGAAAAGAGGAGAGAGAAATTTTGTGTGTATATCACATCCAATCCAAATTCATGGATGCATCGTTGGTTGGTGTTGGAACCTTGCAAGGTAAATTGGATGTGAAGTCAAGGTAGCAGTTTGCAATTTTACCTATCAGCGTTACGCCGGTGACATCACGAGAAATTGATGGAATGAATGGCTAGGCCCAGGCATTCTCTACGTACGGGATATGAATTGTGGACTTTGGGACCACATTCTTGTCATAGGCAGAAAAAAAGAGCAGAGAGAAATTTTATGTGTGCACCTGTATCACATCCAATCCAAATTCGTTGATGCATCGATCATTGGCTGGTGTTTAATGTAATGAACTCAAGCATTAATCCAGAAAAACGGTAGATAATTACTAGGTCGCAACACATAAAAATTAATTACATACATCAAGATAATCAAACTGATTTTCTCTTAATATTACTTTTTTTTCTGACTCTGCGTAGATGTGAACTTTGTTGAACTTTCTGCAGAAGGTTTTCAGAATCAGAAATGTCGTATCCCATTTCTGGGATACACTGTGCACCATATATCAGTCCTTAGATCAATAGTTGATACACACTAATACATTAGAATGTATATCAAAAAGCATACTTCGAATAAAAGATATATCTGATACCGACCTTTAGCGGCAACTCAGTGAGGATTAAAACAATCCACAACCAGTTGACTAGCTAGAGGTGAAGCAAACAGCGAAAAACATGGCTCAAAGCCACAAGCAAACTTGAGAAGTAAAACGAAAACCTAGCACGTCGTTGTCTTCTAAGAACCTTCTCTGCCTAAAATCACAGCTGCAAACTATAAGTACATAAGGTACTCAGCAAGTTCTAATACTAAATAGAGGTATATATATGCATATTTGGTTGTAGCAAAGATTAGGCTATGAGTTTTTTTTTTGTGAAAAGCCAGTTTTATGCAGGGTTTACTACATAAGCTTTGCAACAAAGGGAACACAGAATGGTTGTTGTCCATATTTTAATAGGTTGGTCCTGAGAGAGATGTTCATCGATCCCGTCAGTATCCAAGTTTTAGTTGGAGAGCTAGCACGCAACTGTACCGTCCCCTGGCACACAGCATACACTTTCCAAAATATGGACACCTACACTCACTCACTCCAACAAAGATAATAATGAGACTAATCAAAGTGAGCCCAAGCTGCAGCGTATCAATACCGTGACAACGGCTACTCCGGATGGATTATACACTTTGCAGAGGCTGTATACTGTACCCATAGGCTATGCTTCTCTTGATCAACAGAGTCGCATAATATTCACTCTAACACACACTAAGGTACCCACAATATACACCTCAAGATACGTACAGGGGTCATCTCTCAGAGGTTTTGCTTGCCCTCTATGACGCGATAGCACATTCTCGTAGCCAGACCGTGGATTTAGAGCATCCACGTCTGTTCCTTAGACCCCGCACATAGACAGGTTATTACACAACCAGAGGGCTATATCGGTGGGCAGTACGATCCCATGGCGCGAGCTATTCTGTAATCGAAGACCGGACCGTGAGCATCTCACGTCTGCTCCTGCGGCTTGTGTCTCTCGACCCCTTAGGTGCCATTGCGGATAACAAAAGAGGTGGAGTGAGTCCCGCCCAGACAGGTTATGTGATTGCACGAAATTACTACGTTAAGGTTCGATGAACCGGTCCTTATATGGCAGGGGTGACGCTCGTCCACGGCAGGTGGACCAGTCCGAAGCCTACACATAGCACACAGTTCTAGAAGCCCGCCCCACGACTAAAAACATCATCCCTTCCCATCACCAAGCACTAGTTGCACTAACACCTTTCTCACTTTATTTTACACACACCACTAAACTCATTTTAACACATTTCAGAAGATGATTGGTGTGGTGTGGCGATGAACTGCATCGCATAAAGGTTCCTAAGCAATCTAATATCAAAACAACTTTTCGCTAGTTAAAGGATTTTAACGAAGAAAATCCTATGGTTATCAAGGGGGTGTCATCAACGGGTAGCAAGGTAGTATTCATATTTAATGAGAGCAAGTAACTGACATTAATATAAATACATAATAACAAGTAGATATTTAACTACACAATGTTTTAATATAGATTAAAATAAATATGCAAGCATTTAGGTCATATGGGTGCGCAAGCAAAACATAGGATTAATATGATCAAAGGGTTAGAGCTTGCCTGAAAATCTTTAATCTTCAGACTTGTCTTCTCGATGATCTTCGAGTCTGGGTCTTGAACTGTTGGCTTGACGTCGAAGTCTTCGGGCTTTTCCTCGTATGTCCATTCTGCTGTCTTCTCTTAGAGTCCAGTTTTTTCTCGAATTCAGCATTGTCTACATGATGGGATACTCCGATTAAAACTATCGTAAAAGAAACAAAGCTCAAGAAGAATCGATAGGATCCAATTAAATTTTGAATAAAAACCAAATAAACTCGAAGAGGAAAACCGAATATAAGAGTGCATGCATGACGTGATGGTTTGTCATTTTGTATGTAAACTTATCTTACTATAATTGCTATAAATTGGCGGTTTAGCTTTATTTCAATTAAGTATAATCTAGTGTTTGAGGGATATATTGGGTGTGTAATACATGTCCCCGTAATACAGACTCGTGATTGAGTATTCATATAGGTCAGGCACATGCACTTGCTAGTGATATGTGTATGAGTTGTAATGTCATTATGCGTGTGACTATTAGAAATTAACAATTAATCACTAACTTCTATCTTTTACAATTAACTGCCCAGGCTAGCACATGACACGTATACTAGTGCATGTAAATGCAAGATGAGATGCATATATATCTAACTTTATACTTTATTTAAATGTAGTATGCATGAAACTTATCGTGATTAGAATTTCTTTACTCCATTTCCTAACTTGTGATCGCTTCTTAG
>BCLH01001933.1:18675-43896 GCA_001602315.1 Zoysia pacifica
GACCACGGCGGCGCCGAAGCGGCTAGCCGGCCGGAGGATGGCGGAGCTTGGCCGAAGGAGGGGCAGAGCGACGAGGCAAAGCTGTTGGCGGTCACGGCGAGGCCGGAGAAGGGTGGTGCTGCGTCGGCATCGAGGAGGAACACGGGCACGGGTTGGCGCTCGACGCCGGCACGCAGAGTGGCCAGAGGGCTGCGGAATCCGAGTGGAGGAGCTCCAGGATGGTACGGTAAAGCTCGCCGTGGGGTCGAGGGAGCCGGGGGCGCGCCGTGCCGCGCTGGTGTCGGAGAGGAGGCGCGTGGCGTCAGGGCGTAAAGAAGGTGGCCGGAGCTTGGGGTTGGGCGCAGGGGGAAGAGGGCGACGAGGTAGTGCTCGTCGTGTGCCCAGGAAGAGCAGGGAGTCACCGGGGAACGCCGGCCACGGACAAGGGCGACCTGCGGCAATGGCGCACAGTGGTAGAATGATGGAGCTCGACCTCTGCTGCGTTCCTTCCAAAATTGAATGGCTTAGGATGGAGGGGAGCGATGGTGGCGTGTGGCGACCTCCCTCGACGGCAGGGCATGTGGAATAGAGGCGGGGCGCTGGTGGCTTTGGCCTGAACAGAGGCGTCGAGGTGAGCCGGCGGTGGAGAAAGGCGAGCTCAGCGGCTTGCCAGCAATGAGGTAGTGCGGTGGTCGGCTGGGTGAGAAGGGGAGGGAGAGAGCTCGCCGGAGTAGGCGCACCCGGTGGGGGGGGGCGCCTGAAGTTTCGACCTGGACATGGGCGCCGCGCACGGGTGCAAGGGAGCTCTGGTGTTAGGGATAGAGAAGCTCTGAGTGCGCCGTGTTTCTTTTGTAGCTGACGAGGCTGCGGGGTGGATAAGGACAGCGACGAGGTGGGCATGGGCGGCGTATGGGCACGGCGTGGGCGGTGACGCGCGGCAGGGGAGTGCTCGGTTGGGAGAGAGAAGAAGAGGAGTGGGTGGGGGAAATAGAGATTGACGTGTGGGTCCCACTCAATGTTAGTATGGCTGGTTTGGCTTATTATTTAAACATTTTTAGGCTAAAAAGGGAAGAGCAAATGGATACGGATTGGGACAATATTTTATGTGATGAATCTATAGCAAGTTTCTTACAACATAAATTATGCGAGCTGCACTTTTCAAAGTGATTAAAGAGTTATGAAATTTTGAAAGTGGCTAACTGTTAAGGAAGGCTGTCTGCTGGAGGTAGAATGATTTTCTAATTATTGTCTACTTTGCTTGAAAATCAGACTTTCGGAGCTCGGATGGGTTTGAGACTTTGTGGAGTGGTGGAACATTTTTGGATGAATAACTTTTCTTTTGGCTCATCTCTAAATTCGATCTTGATTTTGTTCTAAAAATCCGGAGAGCAGATAGCTGTTTTAAAAGAGACATTTGATCGAGGTCAAATATGTTTCAAAAGAATTGAACGAATTTGGAATTCAAAGAATTGGATGAATTTTAGAATTCAAGTAGGACACAAGAAACAAACGACAAAGACGAAAAAGAAAACAACATCACTTGTCACACGATCAAATTTTAATATTTTAAGAAATTATCTAATTTATACAGTTTGAATTACAAAATGAAATTTTGCCTGTTGAAAAGGAGAGAAAGCGGAGAAAAATGTTAGCATTTGGTCAGTGACGATTTAAATTTTGAATTTTTAATTAGGGGTGAATTTTGGGGTGTGACAAGAAAGGAGATGTTTGACAAATCTAGGATGAAATATAGTCCTGTTATCTGCATACAACTTATAATAATACTGATTCATCAACTACTGATATCTCCAAATACATACACTGTTCATTTCAAATTTTCTACTACTAAATAATTTACTACTAACATGCGTGCAGTACACTTGTCGCCTCGGTAAAGGACAGTTTGAATTCCATCCGAGCATGACGGCAAGCAGTTGCATCCATGCATATGAAAGTGCGGCAACTTGCGTGCGTACGCACGACAAAATTGAGAATTTTTCAAGCCTGCCTAGCTAGGTTAGCTAGGGATCATCAAAGAGACAGTTCCAAGCAGGTTCCGTTTCGGCTCAACAACTCGAGATGTAATAAGAGCGACGTGTTGCGACACGGGCTGAATATCTGCGCATTAGACAGAGACGCAGGTGTACGCATATGAATGTACGTATACACAGGCAGCCAGATTCTCCGTGTACCAGACACCAGTACGCGTAAACATCGTCCTATAGCTTTTTTTGTGTTCTTCAGGAATTCATATACGAAGATTCGTTTTGAAAAATCTTTTAGTTGATATACGACTCTATTCTTATGGACATTTTTGTTAGTCTTTTTAGTAATTCCTTTGCGTGTGAAGCACATGCACTACAGACGCAGGCGTTCTAATTCTTTTTTTTAAAAAACAATAGTATCATGAATATATTTAGATGCACAATAAGCACATTGCTTTTAATTAAACGAGAACGATGGATGTAAGAGCCTCGATCGTGAAGTCAAGGCCTCAGATTTGAAGCACGCACAAGCTGCCTAGCAAGTCCAATCATCGTCGTCACTTGTAGACGGTGCCGACCTCTTCAAATTCAAGTTTTTGCCTTTTTATGCCGTGTTCCACAGTTCCAGTTGACCTGTATTTCTTGGTTTTTCTTTTTTGCAGGGACACACAAGTCCAAGACGAAAAAAGCGGTTTGTACCATTAGGTCATGTACCAATAATATGATCAGCCAAATATTATAGTTCATATAAGCTGTCTGTTACATTCGTTTACTTTTATTTTGCTTCCATGTGAACAATTAAACCGTATTTTTGGGATATGAGTACAAAACGCACAAATTAAACCTTATGAAATAATTTCGTCAATCTCTGCATGCATCATCAGGACATGTTGGTTTTGATCGTTTATGTTTCTTTGATGCTTTTTAACTGACCTAATTTCTTTGTTGTACTGCCGTGCCGTTTGAATTAGAGTCAAGTTGGAAAATTTTCCAATCAATCATGCCGTAATCAGCATAAATAAACTTTCAATAGCAGATGTGCTAGCTGTTAATTTTACAGCTCCTGCACAGTGGGTCTAGATTTCAACAAATCAATAGTACTACTAAAGTATTTGAATAGTACTACTAAAGTATGGAGGGGCAGCATTGAAAAAAAATAGAAGGCATGCATGGGCTAGCTTGACGACTGGAAGAAAATTGCACGTCTTGCTTCGCCGTTGCCCATTTCTTTATCGAAACTTGCACAGCTGATCAAGGATCTGAGCTGATAGCCTGATAGCACACACGTACGTAACATAACTTGTTCGAGTTCGATGTGTCACCGCGCGCTTTGCTAGAAGGCGACGGCCTTGCCTTTTCACGGCAAGAAATGATTTAAATTTTGGTGCACGTGCAGTGTGCGGTTGTGCGTTGCATCTGAATTCTCTCTCGATGTCACCTACTGCGTGACTTTAGTTATCCTGCCGAATCGAATGGAAAAGGTTGTCCATGGCGCCGGAAAAGCCACAAGCAGTAGTTAGATCCCAAATTAGGCTTGTGTGTGTGCCGGCCGGCATCGCACTAGCTATCCAAATTACTTGTTGCGGCGCCGAATGTAAAGTGATTGATCGTCACTTTTACATTATTCCAATTCCATCGCGTGATTCATATGCGTTCATCGGTGTATATAGGCAAGAAACGACTCCAACAACGCCGCAGAATTGAGTGAGGAACGCGCGCCCTTTATTTAATCTCTCTACTTTTTCAGTATTGAAAAAATTGCCTGCTGGAGTCAAAGATCAATCTGGAAGGGGAAAAAAAAGCGGGTACCATATATATCCTCCTGACATCAACGACTTTTACAATGAAGCACCGCGTTACTACCGTATACGAAGCCGGGAACACGGTAGAACTACTGAACAGGACGAGTGTACCGCAGATGCACGGGCAGCGCTTGCGACAGTTATCTGATATTATTATTAACAGCAGCCAGCGACGAGCAAGCTTCCCGGAAGCTACATAGGACCGTGGCACTGCCCTTCAACAGTTTACCGGTAGGAGTATTTGTCAACAAGCGGAACTGATGATCGATCATTCAGTCGGCGCCAATCAAACTTCAACCCCAGTTTGAAAATTCGTTTGATCGCGGAGAATATATAGGAGAACTACAGAAGAAGCGAATTAAGTCAACTTTTTTTTTTTTTTTTGTGAAACACAATACAGAGACACATATAAGTATTCACCCCTACGAACATGCATACACACCGTACTCTTATGAACGAGAGACTGGACGGGCAGCTGATTTTTAGATTTACGAATAAAGTCACCACAGCTGCCTCACTGACGGAGACATGGTAGAAGCAAAGTCAACTAGCCGTACGGCCCAAGTTACAGCTGCCTCTTCGTCCTGATTTTGATCAAGTTTTTCTCCTCCTCTCGAGCCGGGAGTTACAGTAACGCAGATGTGAAAGCGGGAACTTGGCAGCCGGCCGGAGTCGGAATTCTCCGTCTGGGGCTCGGGAAGTTCAGGGCATTGCGATGAGCTAGTAGTGTCTCCTACAGTAGCTGGATAAATGAACGCGGTTAGCACCGGCCGCGAGCGAGCGAGAGGTTGCTGTCGCTCCCTGCAGAGGGTGTAGAAACAGCGCGTAGGAGCACGCGGTAACTTGCGATGAACCCGTCAAGGAAACTGTTGTGTCGGCGTCTCGGCGACGGCGACGTGCATGCGCGTGAGTTTTACTCCGGCCGGGCGAGAGGCTGGGGGAGGTGCCGGACAAGGCGTCCCGACTGCCACGACACGCGACGCCGACGTCCTTCTTGACTCCCGGCGTCCAGAGGGCGAGAGGTGAAGGAATAGCGTGCGAAGTAGCTCGCGGCGGCGTCGTCGTTCAAGACGACGGTGTCTCCTCGATCGATCCGTCATGGCTGCGCTTGTCAAAGTGGCGGTGCCTTGCCTAGTCAGATCAGTGGCTTGATAGGGAGACGCGCGCGAATTCCGATCGGTGAAAATTGGGTTGCTTCCTCCAAGTGGATGTGCTCCCCCTGGCCGCAGTTCGCGACTCGCGAGGGAGTGAGATAACGATATATGGTGTTTTGCTGAGAATTTGGAACCGTCGTGATAGTGATAAAGATAGTCAACCAGGCCTGTAGCATGGGCCCAAATAGTAAAACGCAGCCCGTGAGACCAGGCCAGTCACTACGCGTTGCTGCTTCTTCCTCCCAGTTCTTCAGCTTTCCTCACAATGAATACTTGTGCGTTTCATTGAAGAGCCGTCGTGATATGCAGTTCTTTTGTCGAAGATAATATTAAAAGTCAAATTACAACAACAATTTAAAAACAGAGAAAGTGCATCCTTTTCTTGTATTTCACACAAGCAAATTAGTAACTGTGTGGTTTAAACCGTTCGCTATACATTCTTTTTCTCGAATTATATACTACCTTTTGCCTTTACACGCATCTCGCGCTTATGGATTACATATAGCCATGGAAAAGAAAATTACATACACAATGACATATTTCAAAACCTCTCTATATTTACGTATACGTACTAACTGCTATGCATCCGCTTCTTGTAGAAGCGAATCTGTGGTTGATAGCTCTATGCAAGTCATTCGGTAGAAGGATACACCTCTTGCCCCACTTGGAGCCATCTCTCTACAATAGTATCATCTTCCCCATCCATGCCATCTTCATAGTTCAACAGTACACCAAACAAAATCTTACCCTGCTCACAAGTAAAACTGTTTGAGTTCCACTACTGAAAAGTTAAGACGAGCTAGATCATGAACCCACCTTTTGTCGTCTATATGAGGCTAATGTTGCCAGTGGTTCCTTTGACTTGACTACCTGCCCAGACTTCTGATAGAGGTTGATCATCTGACAGCGGTTGCATCCTCCCATGGACTGCACGTGGAAGGTTTCAGAATATGTAACAAGCAGATTCAATAAATATGGCAAACACCAGAAAGGACTATTCAAGGAGTCTTTGTTTTTGTGGTTTTACTATTTTACAAAAGTAGCTCTTGGATACCATCACGCGCCAAAATACAATGCACAGGAAAAGCATTGTTTCTTGATATGCTCTGGGAAGTAGAGGCTGTTTCTAAAGCATATTCTGTTGATTAAAGCCTGCTTTCCTTAGAATCAATTAAGGACAGCCCTTACTATAGCCCCATTACTTCTCATCTATACTCCTCTTTCCCATTCCGGAGAGGAAGCAGGACTTTTCACCATCCTATCAACTATATTTTGTATCCAACTGTCCACAAATGCATCCAGAAACAAAATTTGCCTTTCCTACAGTCACCTTATCCCATTTGCTACATAGATGATAAGTCTTCTACTTCTGGCAATTGGATCTGAAGGGCAAACCACACTTACTGTAAAATAGGCATCCCCAATGCGAAGCCTTTTCCAGTTATCCTCATTGTACGGTGTTGATCCAGAGGTAACAATGTTCGGGCGAAATCTCATTGCATCAACAACCAACAGCTGCTTATCATTTTCATTACCTGGAAAGAATGTTACTAATAAGGTTACAAAAAAAACTGCATCTACACATTATGTAATGACTATGTCAAGACTTGGCTCTGTTTCAGTATTCAAAAGGCCTTTCTGTCAATTTGAGGTAAAGTTTTTTTTTTATGTGCGTGCGGAAAGAGGTAGCCCAAAATTACATACTTGAAAGTAGCCGGCTGTTGAGATCAGAAACGCTCTCTTCGGATATGAGTAGCAGTTGTCCTTCATTGACAAAACTAAGTTTGCTTCGAGCATCCCGACATAGGTTGTCTCTCCTGCCAGTAATTGTGCAGGATCGGTACTTGGAGCTTGAGCATCTCATAAAGGTACAAGGACGTCCAATAACATCACCGAACCAGGTGTTTACCTTGTCACCGTAACTATTTACCTCATACCTGAAGAAATTTGCATGAACTTGTCATTATTAATTGCCATAAAAGTGAAGGTATCTGTATAATTAGATAGTAGGTAGAATGTATTACTAACTATTAAGTAAAAACACCTACAATAAACTCTACCGAATGGTACAGCATCTGGAAAACCAAAAAACCATCACTCAATATCTTTTATTTGATTGACATTTTTTCAGCCAAAAGAAACAGCGCTACTGGAAGAAAATGATATAAGATGGTGCAACAGATGAATGTGAAAGCTGGTTGTGCACAACTGAATATCAACACAATTGTACGACCATACCTTTGACCATATACATCAAGTTCTGCAGTTTGATGAGTCAAGCGCTCTAGAAGAGAAATTTGCAATTTATCTTTGCATTTTGGCGACTCTATGAAAAGCTTTCCAAGTTCCAGGTCAATCAAGGTGTGTATAGAGCTCAACTCTGGCACCTGAATATACAAAAGTAGAGTGACATATAAAATAAAGTGCATATTTGAAAAACAATTTCAAGCAAGCTTTATAAATTATGTTCTATCTATGTTTATCAAGACTCATTTGCATGTCATCATTCATCAGCCTGTCTTTATTTCAGCTGCTGGTTTGCTGGAGAGTAGGACATGTACTAAATAATACACCAGCAGTAACATATAAGGGTAAAAATCTGCTTTTGCAACAAAAGAGAACAACCAAAAGAACAATTTTACAACAACAACAACAAAGCCTTTAGTCTTTAGCAAGTTGGGGTAGGCTAGAGATGAAACTCCGAGAGATGACTTAAAAAAAGAGCAACAACCGGCAATCAAAGTTCAGGCATGTGAATTGCTAACCTCCACGAATTCCTATCCAAAGCTAACTCCTTAGCGATATTCCAATCATTCAGATCTCTCTTCACAGACTCTTCTTTTGGTCTACCTCTACCTCTCTTCACATCGTTTGGCCGACTTACCATCTCGCTACGAACCAGTGCCTCTTGTGACCTTCGTTGAATATGTCTGAACCACCTCAAACGATGCTGCACAAGTTTCTTCTCAACTGGTGTCACTTCTAATCTCTCTCATATGTCATCGTTTCGAACCCGATCTCTCCTCGTGTGACCACACAACCATCTCAACATACACATTTCGGCTACGTGTAGCTGTTCGACATGTCACCTTTTCGTAGGCCAACACGCTGCTCCATATAGCATGACATAACGAATTGCAGTCCTATAGAATCTACCCTTGAGTTTTTGAGGCACCCTACTATCACATAGGACTCCAAAAGCTTGACGCCACTTCAACCATCCGGTTTTAATTCTATGACTTACATCCTCATCAATATCTCCATCTTTTTGCAATATTGAACCCAAATAACAGAAAATATCCTTAGGTACCACCTGACTATTAAGTCTAACATCTCCCTTCTCGACTGCGATAGCACTGAAATCACACCTTATATACTCTGTTTTAGACCGACTAAGTCTAAAACCCTTTGACTACAAAGCATGTCTCCAAGATTCTAACTTCTGATTCACCACTATCTTGCTCTTATCCACTAGCACCACATCATCGGCAAAGAGCATACACTAAAGAATGTCCTCATGTAAGTCTCGTGTGATTTCATCCATCACTAAAGTAAAAAAATAAGAGCTCAGAGTCGATCTCTGGTGCAGTCCTATATTATATTAATTGAAAACTCATCGGTGTCTCCATCATTCATTCGAACACTTGTCACCACATCCTTGTACATATCCTTAATGAGATTAATGCACTTTATTGAGACTTTGTGCCTTTTCAATGCTCACCATATAACGTTCTTAGACACTTTATCATAAGTCTTCTCTAGGTCAATGAAGACTATATGTAGATCTTTCTTCTGTTCTCTGTATCTCTCCATCAGTTGCATTATTAAGAAAATTGCCTCTATAGTAGATCTCTCGGGCATGAAACCAAATTGGTTTTGGGTGACTCTCGTTGATCCCCGCAGACGGTGCTCAATAACTCTCTCCCATAGCTTCATTGTGTGGCTAATTAACTTGATCTCTCGATAGTTAGTACAACTTTGCACATCTCTCTTGTTCTTAAAAATCAGTACTAAAGTACTCCGCCTCCACTCGTCAGGCATCTTGTTTGATCGGAAGATGAGATTGAACAACTTGGTGAGCCAAACTATTGCTACATCCCCAAGATATCTCCACACTTCAATGGGAATCCCATCCGGACCCAACATCTTACCTCCTTTCATCCTTTTCAAAACCTCCTTTAACTCGAATTCCTGAATCCTTCTCACAAAGTGACTATTTAGGTTATCGGAAGAGATATCCAACTCAATGGATGAGCTCCCACTATCTTCGTTCAAGAGTTTAGCGAAATACTCCCTTTATCTATCCTCGATCTCTTTATCATTTACTAACAGACGCTCTGCTTCATCTTTAATGCATTTAACTTGGGTGAAGTCTCTAGTTTTCCTCTCACGGCTTTTGACTATCTTATAGATGTCTTTTTCCCCTTCTTTCATGTCTAGTCGATGGTACAAGGCATCAAACATCTGACCTCTTGCCTCACTCACCACTCACTTTGTGGTCTTTTTTGCTATTTTATATTGTTCTATGTTGACCGCGCTCCTATCAAAGTGTACCCGCTTAAAGCACTCTTTCTTCTCTTTGATAGCCTTCTGGACAATCTCGTTTCACCACCATGTGTATTTAGCTTCACGTCTGGCTCTTTTAGTCACACCAAGCTCCTCTAAGGCTATTTTTCTAATGCAAGCGATCATCTTCAACCACATAACATTTGCATCATCTTCTGCCTGCCAAAGGGACTCTTTGATAACCCTTTCCTTGAAAGTATGTGCTGCATCTTCCTTAAACTTCCACCACTTTGTCCTTTTCACTTTGATTTGCTTGCTCCGTAGAGAGAGAAAATTTTTAAGGTTGTATTAAATCTATTTTGCTCAAATTAGTGTGTGGTTGCAAATACTGTCCTCACTTTTTACTTTTTCTGGAAGTTGCATTGTCACATTTCGAGAGATACAGAAAAAATGGAAACATTTTACATGCTTTGCACATATAGAACAAAACAAATAATTCAGTTACCTTCTTTTGTGTCAAAATTTCACCTCCCAATCCTAGGAGAAGCCATTCTCTATCATATTTTAAGCCTAGATTAAAAGGGCAAACACAATTATGAAGTGCAGACAGAATGCCGCCAAAATAATTGTAGCCCAATGCTACAAGAGCAACAAAATCGATGGTAAGAAATATATGCATACCGCCAGTTGTCAGTGGCCATCTTTGCACGCTAAATCCTTGGCAAGATTTCACAGGATAAATAGTTATCGATTTTAAGTGGATATCTGAAACTGCTTGCTCGCTATAATTATCTAGAATCACAAGAAATGAATTAAATTGTTAAAATGAATATGAAAGGTAAGATGATATATCAACCCTTTCATATTATAAGGCAATTATGAGATTACCAACTAAATTAAGATCATTACCATTTAACATGTGCCCATTGTTCGATGCTATTGCTTTGAACACAAAAGATGACTGCAAGAACTTCAGAAATCCCTAATCAAGAGGTAAAAAAAAAAAGACAATGGGAGAAATCAAGAAAGAGCTACGAAATTAATCGTAAAAGTCAAAAGATGATCTTTCACATAAATGACCAATCAGAATAAAAATAGGATCGGCCTTCAAAATAAATTCAATGCAAGGAAACATCAAACCTCTGCATCCTCATATGTGGACATATAGCCAAATGATACCCTGACAGCACCAGTTGGTTTTCCATTTATTATGTCATTATCATCCCAACAAATATGCCCAGCCTGAAATATAGGCAACACATTTAAATTCATTCAGATGCCAAATATTTCAATGTATAACAGTGTTATGGCATCTTTCGCTAGGGAACACTTCAGTGGATTGTTACTGTCTTGACAAGATAAGGTTATGCGCTGTACCTCAAAATTAGAAACTAGATCTGAATGTGACAAGCCAAGATACTTAGCACAGGCTCCAGGATTACAGAAGCAGCCAGTCTGCAAAACACCAGAGAAGTTCAGCCAGGTTCCAGGAAGCAATTGAAACCGTCCTGTTCAGGAGAAGTTACAGATCTAAGCACATATGATTGTCGGCCAAGGTTAGACATGCACAGACTTGCACAACCCAAAGTATCGTACTTCAAATCTAATACCCAAATTCGTGAAATACATGTACCATGTGGTACTTATTCATAACCTAAAAGTTTTTTTCTGGAAATATTCATAAACTAAAAGTGCTGATGCTGACTGAAAGTTAATTGTGGATCACTCAAACTCCCCCAACCATGATTCCTCCAAATCCAATTTATCATGTGACATATTTTCAAAAAAAAGTAATCATGTGACTGAGGTAAGAGGTCCTCGTATGTGCATTCCACGATTCATAATAAAATTTAAAGGAGCGGACATATGAGGGGCCCAAGTTTGTCCTTACACGCAAATGAATTCCTGACAAGGATGCAAGCTTTTCGACCTCACGGTATCCAAACCAGGTGCCATCTTCTCTTTTCAAATTGAAAGTGACAGTGGGGCCCATCTTCAGATCTTTTACCTAAAACATTAGAGTTAACAGATTTCCGGCGAGAAGGCCACATCATCATGATGAAGATCTTATATCGTGTATGGTCATTCCCTAGCAGTAGAAGAAATGCAAATACTACAACGGTGATTACTGAGAGGAGATAAAGGTGAGATGGTGATGGTACCTTTGAAGCTTGTAGCCCATATACTACGCAAACATTCTTCTTGTTACTGTGCTTTAAGTCCAGCATTTTTGTTCTCACATAAGTAGCAAGAGATGCAGTGTGTCTACAAGAGAATTACAGTTTTCAGAAATGTCAAAAGAATAAAATTAGGCCAGAATACGTCATTGAGATACCGTTCAATAGCTGAGATAGTAAGTGTATCAATTATTTTGAACCCATATCGAAGAGAAGATATGCTCAAGAATGAGACTGTTCCATCCTCAAGAACTTGTTCAATGCTTTTTCTTCTCTGAACGAAGTCAATGTCAGCAATTGAAGCTGCTACCGTTCCTAGAATGTCATAACAAGTCTCAAAGGTAAGAAAGAAAAAAGGGATAGTGAACAGACACAACTAGAAGCTAAACTGGGCATTACTAACCTCCACTGAAGTATGTCTTGTTCAGTACACTAGCAGCCTCTGTCATATAATTTAAAATGGGGAGTTCATTAGAACCTTTTTGCTTAATTGGAAAGAAAATCATCTACAACTTTGAAAAATAAGTATCAATTGCATACATTATCCTTTAGAATGTAACTAATATAGCCTGTGGTATGAGAAATCAGGGGGAGGAAAAGCTATCATGTTAAGATAACTTGATAGCTGCTTGTTGCATACCATTTTTTACAATAAGGGCACCAAGGCCAGTCGGATAGCCAAATATCTGCATGTTTAACAAAGGAGATCAGCTGGTGGCATCTCGAGGACCATGTTTTTTTTTTAAAAAAAAAATAGATGCATATGGATTACCTTATAAAACGAACACACAACAAAATCAGCAGGATACACGGTTAAATTTGGTGGCTCAGTCGTGCATCCTTTTGCCGCATCTATCAGAACCATCCACTGACCTCTGAAATATATTTGCAATCAGATTACCAGAGTAACAGAAATAGAGGTGATGACTATGCTAGAAAAACTCCTGTATAGTGTGGCATTATATAATATATATTTATCAAATACTTACTGTTGCTGAGATGGGAAATCCATAAATTTGCCTTCCTTGATGAGCTTGACCAAACTAAGATTGAACTTGTGTCCAGAAAAATTACACTCTGAAGGGAATGCAAATAGATTCACATGTTTCCCTGCATCAGATCAAACCAGAGTCACAGATAATTAGTTAAATGAGAGACAAACTTCAATCCTGTCTTCTCCTGTTATATTGCCAGCCAATACATTTTACAATAGAATCACTTACCTTCTAGTTAAGGACCTTAACGTACATCAAAATTGGGAGATGGGACTCAGTACTAACCAGAAATAACAATTTGTTGTAGTAAAAATTATAAAAAGCAGTCCAAATATGGGAAGTTTTAGTTTTTACAGTAATTAAACAAATATAACAAATTTTCTTTGTCATAGCAGAAGACCCCAAAATGTTGATAAAATATGTCACAACTCGCATGAGAAAACTCAGATAAAAAACATGATCCGCATAAGATGATTTGATGAGCAATAGATCATATCCTAAACGTCATTCAACAATGACGTCCGTAGGTCCCCAGAACTAAAGAGCCCTGAAAGGGGCTTACCTGAAGTACCATTCAGGCTTCCATTCTGACAATTATGCAAAAGCATATCACCACCTCTTCTTTGGTTTGAGTGTCTCGAGATCTTAAACAAATTATCACTTCCCTTATTCTTTGATTGATCACATAGCTCTTCAACATCAACTGCTAATACATTAGCCCCTTCGCCCAGAGCATATCTGTAAATATCTTAAGGACACAAAATCTACAGGATGCTCTACATCAATCTACATTCACGCAACAACAATGTGAACTTGAGATACAAACTGCCACGAAAGAACTCGTTTCTAGACTTCAAATTTGAAACTTAAAATACCCTACTGATTAAAGGAACTAACAAGGAACCAAACTGAGCTGTTGTAGAATGGGTAACTCTAAAAGGGTAAACAAGAATAACAATGCAATACATTGTGAAGAAAAAAATAGAGTTTTAATCAGTGCTGAGCATGTTTTTCATGGTAGGATACTCTCTTATCCCAAGCACACTATTATGATTTTCCATTGTGTATGCGTAACAGCTGTCTCTGGTCCATGGAAAACATTCCCCGACAAGTTTCAGAGCTGCTGTTGCGCCTGAGGTAAATACACATTTGTAGTCGCTTGGAGATGCATTGAAGTATTTTAGGACCTGTGAAGATATAATTTGCACCATGAGAAAGAGTTGGTTATAACTTGTTTCAGCTGTTAGATGCTGGCACCGATTTGCACCTATCACAAATAAATTAGAATGGCACATGCTAACTGTAGTAACAGGGGAAATGTCTACGCTTCCCTTTGGTTCTAAAAGCAGGATCCTTGGTATGGACTTTGTAAACAAGACCGACTTAATCTTAATGCAAACTCAATACATCAATCCTAGAATTAGGAACAGTCATAAGAAGGCACAATTCTGGAAAAAAAAGTATGCGTTACCTGATGCCGTGCAGAAGTGATAAGGTCACTTGTGGCCATGCTTGAATCGCTCTGCGTATCTGGCACAATACGTCAAAGAACACAGATCCAACAATTTGCACATATATATCTATCAGGAAAAAAACACAAAATCTCGTGAGAAATAAAGGTTCAAGTATAAGGATACGAGGATTCCCATAGACATTCGACGCTAAGCCTTTGGCGACATCCATCATCTGTTCCTCTGAGTACAGAGTCGCTCCGGCATGGTCTAGGTACACAGTACCTGCTATTCAGAAATAAAACAGCATTAGCAGCTGCGAAGTTCAAAATGTTCCGTACCATCAAATAGGTACTACAAGCTTATGCTGCACAAATTTTCATCACTTCTAGCCACAACAACGCTATGGCAACAAAAACAGAAAGCCAGAAAGATTTGACACCAAAAGAATAAATTTCAGTTTCTCGTGATCGAACAGAGAAGTCTCGAAATAGCACCTTCTAGCCGCTTGAATTCGGTAGCCCGCATCTCGTCGATGCCCCTGGGCGCGTCCGGGTAGCCGTAGTCCCCGCCGAACCGCTCCAAGAACTCCGCCTTGCTCAGCTCCATCTCCCTCTCGCCTCTCCTCTGCACTCCACAACTAATCACAACTAAATTTTCGCGTTCAGTCGCAATCTCAACTGAGCTGACAAGAGCTGCTCTTATTGCTCCTGGGACTGAGCTGACTGTGAATCGGGGTCCAGATTGGTGGTTGTGGGATCGAGCTCGGCGATGTCTCCGCTCGTGCCGGACGAAGCGGAGCGGGGCACGAAAAGATGGGAGTCGGATGGGGTTCCCTTGACGGCGACCGACCGGTGGGCTGGGTTGGCGGGCGGGGGGCCGTAGGATGCGACGTAATCGCTCACCTCACGCACCGTACGACGGCCCCATCCCCACGGTCAATGGAGGCACGAGGCTTCAGCAAGCGTCAGCGATGGCGTGAGGACTCGGACCTAGCTGGGCCTAGTTCGTGGCACGTGCCCACCCTTTCTGGGCCACACCCAAAACAGGGCGCGTCGATGGCTATCCATGGGCCAGTGAAGACATGCTCACATGGTCCGTATGCGAGTTCACACGCTCAAACCTGATATTGCTAGTTCTCTCATTTCTTTTTCGGAGTCCAGGAAACTGAATGACTTACACTTTTCAGTTCGGATTGTGAATCATGATTTACATTTGCGTCTATGAACAGTTTAGCAGCCTATAAAAGCACCATCAGGATGCCTACTAAAAAATCCTGGAGATTAAAATTGGCGTGCATTGCATAGGCAGAGCGACATTGCCATGTAGAAGGAACAAGCGACTCAGAGACCTCAAAGCTTCACGGTTCCTTGTGATGTTCCGTAACAAAAATTTTACAAAATTTAGGATTTAACGTTGACTGTACATTCGCGCGTAAGCCTATAGATTTGAATTGGACACCCACTACACTGGCCAAGGTCTCTGGCTGGAACAAACAGCTACTCTCAGAAGCTCCCAAACCATCCTAGAAAAGCCAGTGCTTCTTCTTGGTTTTGCGAGTCCGGATATCTGCAGAGTGAATGAAATTATGAAACAGAGCTCATTGGGAACTAATAACAAATGATAAAATTCAACTACGTAAATATTTTTGAGAAATAGTCAGTGATGTAAATGTATTATATGCAAGTTTTAGCCTAGGCAAACATTTAAATTGGTAGTTCACCATGTATAAGAAAATTCTCACCGTCAACTGCATACAAGGAATTATAGTGTACTTCGCACCAGAAGCTTAGCCAAAGCTCTGCAACAGTATGTGCATTCAAACATATTAGATGCCTTATTTTCTGCAGAACCTACATATACTGTCACAAATTGCCAAATTAATTTATATAGAATCAGAACAATGTTAAGAGCATAATAGACACCGGTGGTAATAAAAATCCGTAAAGACAGCCTTAGAGCACCAGATTATCCAAGCTCTCACCTTTTGTGGGAGTCAGATCCCTGGGGACTATTTCAATTAAGCTGGTATCTTTAAATGATGTCAGCAAACAAATTTTGGCACCATACTGCAAGTATTTAGATATGCAAAAGGGAAAAGTGTTAGAAATTCACAGCATATTACAAAAAAAAAAGACACACACTGCCGTAAGCATGGATACTGATTAAAAGAATTCAGTTCCAAGGATGGTTACAAGACAATGATATCAGCCACTTTTATTAGTTTAAAACTTTGCACTAGAATGCGTACAAACAAAAACTGATTTCTCATTCAAGCTACAGTAATAATTTAAGAAACACAGTAAAGTTTGCAAAAAAGAAAAAAATGACAAAAGGTTATACTCAAAGAAACCAATCAACCATTTTGAAGCTGGAAGAGCTATGTTACCCGGTCGGCTGCCGCCTGTAAGGTTAAATGATCTCCCCATTCCCCAGATCTGCATAAAAATGCATTTGATATAGTGGTTTCTTTAACTCCAAAACTACTCGAGTATCAATCTTGATAATCAACACAATAAGCAATTCAGATCTGCTGTTGATACAAACCTTTTCATTTGCTTCAAGTACACCTTATATTCCATTGGTACGTAGCTCTCATACTGTTTTCTAAAATCCTTTAACTGAAAAACAGTGTATATATCAAGAAACTATATGACAATAAATGCAGCGTAGTAAAGCATTTTATTATTTTTTCCCGAAGGAAACCTGCGGGCTCAGGACAAAAAAACTAACCTGCTTCATGACTGCCTTTCTCACATGCTTGTGATAATCAGGGTTGCGAAATATCTGGTCTGCCAAAGCTCGGAACTGTAACAGCATGGCAATTAGAAAAAAGAAGATTTGAGGGAAAATACTAACGAAAGAAGTAACAAAGCCCAGTTTCTACTAAATGGCTTTATAACTACGAGAAAAATATAATTCATAACATAGATAACAGCATAAGCATTTAAGAGAATAAAATGAAAAGGAAGCTAACAGACACATTCATGTATTTATTTTTAATATGAAAATAATAATTTACAATAAAAACTCGTGAAAACAAACCTGACAATTTCCATCCCCCTCTATTTGAAACTCAGCCAAGCCGTACGTGCCCAACCTGTCAAAAGAAGTGATCGTGGTCAATGAAATTAACATAGAGTCTGAAAAGGAAAGACAGCAACATGTATAACTTAATTTGAATAATTATAAAGGATACTGTTAACTCATAGATTCTTGTGTTCACGAGCATGGCGTGTGTGAGGGAGAGATGAATTTTACCTTTCAAGCAATATTTCATGATCCAATGTTGCATAATCAACGTTAGGAATTTTTCCATTGACTCGGGGAGTGTGCTGCAATAAGGAAAGTGTCACTGACCTGATAATTAAAGTGAACAGAAAAGCCTGCTGTTGTAAAACTAAGGACGTTACAATTTTACATTACTATTGTTTGTTTTGATAAAGCACACTTCAATACTACATCAATTGTTGACTCATTAGACTGACATGTCACACTTTCAGAAAACTAGAAAGCGACGGTTCTTTCTCTAAGTAAGATCACTAAAGCAGAATCAGGAATTCATAATTCTAAGAAAAAATATACAAGCATAAATCTGAAAGGTCCACTTTAGTGCCACTAAAACTTGTATATTGTTTGACAAAGGTATGCTCAGTTGAGATAGAATTCATAACATAAATAAGACTATACAAAGAAAATACCAGTATCGATCCCAGATGGTAAAGGCGCTTCCCAAGACTCCTTGCACTGTTGTCCTTTGATTGTGCAAGGAGGCTACCGATAGTTACACATACTTCCTCCTCGCTCTCCTGAGTACTGCTGCTAACGCTTGAGCTAGAGCTTTTACTAACATTATCCTGCTCTCCAGACATGCTATCTCAAATGATCATTGGCAATATCTCAGACCAGAGATAACCTTCAGAGAAAACCAAGTTGCAGGGCATTGCTGTAAGAGTCAAGCAACATACGCAATGGCAAGAAATATTGGAAAAAGACATTTGAAGCAACTAATAACAACCAAACCGCTCATTTTCGTAAGCGCAACAATACATTTTACTGTGCATCTGATCGAAGCATGGAAATAGGGACGGTAATTGCCTAATGCTAACTGGACTCCTCAGGTTCCATTCCAACTAGAAGCAGACAGTACAACAGTACAGCTCAGGAAGGTCCCCCAACTCCCTCATCAGTGTGACAGTGTGTATCACTATAATTCATTTGTCTGATAGTTTTAGGCACTTCCGGCTTCCAGTACCTCTTCACTCCACATCCAAGAATAGTGTCATTGAAGGATCAGAGAAACATTCCAGATATGTGTTTTCACAGGAATCGCACTGATCAACCGACCAATAAGCAAAATGAATATATCTAATGAAGCTGAAATTCTCTCGACCTAGTATTCCAGTACCGAAGAGCCCACTTATTTCACCCAACAACCTTACTTGCGTAGATTAACTGGTTTCAAATACTAAGGTACTAGCTAATATTAATTGTACACGCATTAATCTATCTGTAATAAATTTCCCCCTCTTACCCTTTTTTTAAGTAAGTTAACAGTATCCGGCGATCTTCGCTCGTCAGCCTAAATTGTTGGAAAAAGTAGTGCTGGGTTTATAGCAGGTATTCGCAGAGATAGCCACTAGCAGGCACAATAATCAAGCGAAAAAGGCATCCAACTAACGGGGAAGAAGAACACTTCGCTAGGCGGAGGCGCGCCACTCACGGAGCCGAATCGCGATCGCGCGAAAACCCGGCCGCGAAACGGATGAGGTGATTGGACTGAGGAGAACTCACCAGGTCCCCGGATCGAGGCCGCGAGGAGCGCGACAAGCGGGCGGTCGAGTTCAGCAGAGCTCCCACTCCCGGTCGGACGCGAGAACGAGGAGCGACGCCCTTTCCTCTCCTTTTCTCTGTCGGGCTAGATTTTGCGGAATTGTAAAGCTTTCCCCGCGAGTCAACAATATTTTCAGAAAAGACCCAGGAGAGTTTCAATATGCGACTCCACTTGAACCATCGTCATCTATTACTGTGATAGAAGAATGGGACACAGTTTTCCCATACTGTCCGAGAAAATTTTTGAGTTGCAATTGTTTTGGTGATGAATTTAGCTATGTAATCACACATAGTTTCACCTACATAGCAAGTATTAAAACATACCAACACAGATAAGATGCACCACACAACACAACTTGAAGACACAGAACTATGAATTTTGCTAGATGTCCATTTCTTTTCTTTTAGGTGTTTTGTATTCTACACCTGTGTCCATTTCATAATCCTAGGTTTGGTTTGATTATGAATATCATTGTGTGGCACTGTTTAGCACTAACTTATTCCAGCCTTTTTGGGTCTTGGACCAATCTGTATTTACAGAAATCCTTTAGGACTATAGCGGAGTGAGCAGCTTCAACACTGAAAACCCCAAAAAGCAGCCTTTGTGCGCTCCATTTTCTGTGGGTCGACCACCAAAACCAAGCCAGCGATTAAACAACGCAAAATAACGCCAGCGTATGCGAAAGATCTCGCCGTGCTTATCCCCAACTTTACCGCGCCAGGATCCATCCGTTTCACCGCGCCTGCTCCGACAGGTTTACTCCTACGTTCTGCGGCGCACAGCGCGACACCAACCAGTACAGTAATACTACGTAGGAGCAGTTTATTCTAGAGGTCAAGATTCATCAGGCGGCGGCTTTACGGTGTCCGCTTGGCTCTTTCACCGCGTGCACTCGACTCACGGTCACCCGCACGCACGACGCACGCAGATCGGTGATCGCCCTGGAGCCGCCGATTCCGTTGCTTGTTTTAGCAAAGCTTCCAATGAAGTTCTGCTGGTACTTTCTTGGGCCTGCCTCCCAACAGCAGCGATGCCATCCGAATGAAGCTTTTGGGGGAAGCTGGCAACAACCGAAAAGACGTCCAGCCGTTTCGCAGCGCGGGGATGCTCGTCGGCGAGAGAACTGTGTGTTTGTGACGGAAACCGCCGCCCGGTTGCCGACGGCGACGGACAGCAATCTTCTTCAGATAAAATTCGCTCGCAACCCATCGTTCTCGTTGGCGAGTCTCCTTTGTATGCTTAGCGTACTACAGTAGGTAGTATCCATGGCCTTTTTGCAACCTTATGTGAAGCAAATGCTGGTAACCACTAGAAAATGCTTCGGTAATTGCCCTGCAAAGATAGCGTGATCCACGGAAGCAGCTCGCCGTCCCCACGTCGACAGCTTCACGACGCCCTGCTCCGTGCTCAGCAGCGCACTTGTTTATTCTGAGCTCACGATTCAAGCGGCAGTTTTCCACTTTCTTTTTTCTTTCTCTCGCACGCACTTGCGTGCACGCAGCCGGATCGACATGGAGGAGCAGGCCGGTGTCGTTGCTTCGTTCAGCAAGCTTTCGTCCGCACTTGGCTGGACCTGTCCAGAAACAGCAACGATGCCATCTGAAGCTGTGGGCTCTTTGCGACGCCATCAGCAACCGATAAGCAGTTTAGCTCCAGTGTGTTGCTCCGATGATAGAGAACAGTGCCGAGGATGGCAACAGCCCGGTGGCCCGTGGCCGACGACAACGGCCAGCAGCTTTCTCCTCTACACCCTGCGTCCCTGAAAAAGTGGCTCCGCTTTGCGGGCGCGGGCGCCCGTCGTTGCCGCGCACAGAGCCGCGCCTCAACGTTAGGTGGCGAGTTTGGGGATCAATTAATTCATTCAGGCAGTTCGTAAGCTGACTTATCAAGTTGCTAATGCTTCTAGCCCGACTCAACTCAACTCAGGTTGGCTCGAATTAATGGGCCAAGACGAAGATTTCGATTGTTTTGTTTAATTAGAAGCTATCCGATCCACCCAATGAGCTTGATAGGTTCGTCATACAACGGGTCAATTTTTTTTTTTTCGCATAATCTTGATCACCTTAGAGGCTACATCGTCGAAGTCTCGATATCAAATGGCATCTGTGTCTATCCGAAACATAACTACGATGATGATTCTTGACATGTTCAGCAGCAATTGCTGCGGCTCCTTCACAAGTCGTAAGCAACCGCGCGCAGCTACAACTGTTAGAAGGGGAAACAAACACACCCTCTCATATTATACTTAATTTTTTAAAATTTAGTATAATTTCTATAAATTTTATTAGATTTTTAAACCTTATTATTTCTTTTTTCCTCGGACCGAGCCAAACTTTAGGGTCTATTTGTTTGCATTAGAGAAGATTATAAGAATCTATAGATTGTGAAAATCTATAAAAAACTAGATTGTAAAAAGTTATTATACAAAAACTAAAATAAATAAATAAATTATGAGATTGTGGACTAGAAATTTTATATAAAATCTAACAAAAAAAATATGAGAGAATAAATTATGAGATTATAGATTTTAAAAGATACAGCCAGTGAAATATGAAGCAAAATCTGAACTATTTATTTTTATTAACACTATTATAAATATAATTTTAAAATCTTTAATGAAAACAAACATATCTTAAAATCTTCGGTGAAAACAAACACGGCCTTAGCCCCGAAGCAGGAAAACTGAAAAGAGTCACGTGTTTGGGGTCCTCCCCTAGCCCGGCGTCACGCAACACACTTCCTCCCACCAATCGGCGGCTCCCAGCGCACCGCGCCGGACCAGGAAACGCGAGGGACGTGCCGCGTGCAGCAACGAGTCATCAACCTCACTCATCGTCACCACCAGCCGGTTGCGCGGAACCCAACCAACTTCCGTCGCCCCGTGCACCGACCAACGGCCCCGCACGTCGGCCTCAGAGGAACCCGGCGCACCGAACGTGGACCCCGCACGTCAGCGTCCCATGCCGTCTCTGTGGCCAGGAGCGAACCGACCGGAAGCGTAGAGAAACATCCACATCGCCGGGCGCGCGGCCCATTCCTTCCGCATCGGCAGTCAAGTCCAGCTCCAGCCCTTCGCTTCTCCGAAGTCCCAAGACTCCACCCAACTCATCGAGCGAGCGAGCAGGCACCCGAGCCGGAACGAGAGGAGGAAAAAAAAAAAAAAACTCGAGCGAAGGCAAAACCCTAGCCTGCAGCAACAGCAAGCAAGGCCCCCACCGGCTGATGGTCTCGATGAGCACGACGCCAACACCGCTCGACGCCGCGAAATCCGCCTCCGTCGCGGGCGGGGGCGTGGACGAGGGCGGGGGCGGAGGCGGGAAGCAGCCGCTGATGCGCGGCGCCGCGGTGGCCATGGTGGCGCCGCCGCCCATGGCGGTGCCGGCCCCGGATCCGGCGGCGGGCGAGGAGGTCAGGAAGGTCAGGAAGCCGTACACCATCACCAAGTCGAGGGAGAGCTGGACGGAGCCGGAGCACGACAGGTTCCTCGAGGCGCTGCAGCTGTGAGTGCCCCCGATTCCGCACTTCCCCCCTCTGATTCCGCAATGATTTCTCGTGCTGTCGATGGAATTGGTGTCGGTTCCTTGATTCTTGTTCTTCTCAGTTGTCCCCCTCTGCCTATCGCCTGCACGGATGTGCAGTTTGGTTTGTCCGGCGCGCTGGGTTCGGCAAATACTAATTGTAGCTACTTAGGCAGGCAATTTTAGGTGACGCGATCGATTCAGCATAGGTTGTTCCTGTTGGTTCAGACTCTGTGGCCAGGATTCACTTGAATCCGTTAGCTTGTGTGGCCGTGGTTGGCGCACATTTCCTCTGTGTATCCAGCTCCCCTGTTTCGATGTTGGTAACCTTGGATTTGATGGTTTGTTTGCTGAATTGTGCGGTGGGATGGTGACTCATGTAGTTTGATACACATGTTTTTTTTTTCAAACGAAATTGTAGTGGCTTAGTTGGAAGCGGATCCAAGCGGATCGAGATGTTCTATTCTGTTGTTCCAGGATATGTTGTCAATCGTAGAACCAGGGTAAATGTCATGTTGCTTCATGTTGTTTGCTGCTGCTGCGGTCTCAGAGGACAGAACTCAAAATAGCGTTTTGCCATTTTCTATGTTTCACCTTCATTCCTCTTACTTAACTGAAGTCATATGATAAAACACCATGCTTTCCTTTTATCTGATGAAATTATTCGTGTTGTGATCATTATAAACAACAATATATTCTTTTGCACGAGCAAATTCTTACGTCAGACTGAACTAATTCCTTGATGCATTCAAACAACATTTTATTCTTATACATGGCCTAATTTTTCCATCACATCTTGAGGTAAAGAAAAAAAAAAGCAAAATCATATTCTTGTGTCTGAGTGAAGACTACTGACTCCTGGTAGGCCTTTTTGTGAATTTGTTCAGCATGGTGTCTTCTTTTATTTTGATTGCATTGTTAAACTTTCAAGTTCTACTGACATGTTTATATTCTTTGCCTATCCTTAATAGCCTTGCTTTTAGACAAGGGGAACAAGGGGCTCCTTGTTTTCAGGGCTCTCTTTCTCAAGTTAGGTTATGCATTGCAGTATCAAGTAGGACAGCTAGGCAGGGTTCTGCAAAGAAACCAAACATGGCTGATGTAGTTAAAATTAAACGTGGATATCTTTTTTCTTTATAGTGCTGGTTTATAATTTATTGATTGCAAGTAGTTCTGCTGTGAATTAGTTGTTACTTTTGGGATGATTTGTGTGATCTAATATCATTTAATCATTTACTTGTTCTTTTGCTTACTGTAGTTTCGACCGTGATTGGAAAAAAATTGAGGCATATGTTGGCTCTAAGACTGTGATACAGGTATGGCCATAACCTGTCCGTTGTTCTTAAAGTGCATGTTTTTTTAACCTCAGACGTCCCTTGTTAGCCACTATGCAATGTACACATTATAGTTTGCTTGATTAACGAAATTTACCTTCGACAGATAAGGAGCCACGCGCAAAAGTATTTTTTGAAGGTCCAGAAGAATGGTACAGGAGAACATCTGCCTCCACCACGGCCGAAAAGAAAGGCAGCTCATCCATATCCACAAAAGGCGTCTAAAAATGGTTTGTTTTATTCAACAGCCTAGCTCATTTGCATGACCTGTGTTGACACATGGTAACAAGGGTTTACTCAACTCCTTCAGTATCTCAAGCTGTTTTACCACAACAAGCCCCTCCTCTGGGGGATCAAGGCTCTGTCATGTCAGTGGATACATCCAATGTTGTCAGGAACACAAATCCAAGTGGGGCAGGGCCTTCCTGGGACAATGCTCTTGTTCAACCTTCCAATGCAAGTCAAGGTCTGATATTTAGCATCATCCCATCTTTAAAAATTAATAACTTATGGGGAAAATTCTAACGTTTCACTTATGTTGGTTGTGCAGGTGCTGTTGTGACAAATAACTGCTCTAGTAGCATAGAAAGCCCATCTGGAACTTGGCCAGCCTCTGAAGCTGTTGAGCAAGAAAATATGGTTCCACCACTTCGTGGTGAGCACTCCCTTTCCGTCACACTGTAAACTGCCTTGACAATCATTCTGGATGAGGCCAGTGTGTGATGATATTAAGATAAATGGAAATCACTGGCAACTGCAATTCTTTACTCCCATCAGAATTATATTAAATAATGTTGCTATACTGCTTGGTTTATAGCTATATCATGCATTTTGGTCTCCTTAGATACTTGTTATATGTCGTTTTACTTTTTCCCTGCAAGTGTATCCTAACTTTTGTTTCTTCCTGATTGCACATGCAGCAATGCCAGATTTCGCCCGTGTGTACAGCTTCCTGGGAAGCATATTTGATCCTGATACTAGTGGGCATTTGCAAAGGTTAAAGGCGATGGATCCAATTGATGTTGAAACGGTATTATCTTCTTTTTCTAAAATCTAATTTGTGGAACTGCTTTCTTCATTTCAGTCATGTCATCTTTTTTCATTTGATGTGCTACCATTTCAGTAATTTACACTTCTGTTTCTAAAAATTATTTTTATTTGCTAGCTTGTGCTGTATTAATCTGTGAAAATAGCTGCTGGCTCAATAAGGTAGTCTACAAATAATCACATGTGCTGATTTATGTGATCATGAATTGAGTACATTTTTTTAGTTTCAGTTACAGTTTCTAAATTTTCTGAATCTAGAGTATTTAGTAAAATCATTAACCATTCTCAATAGTGTTGGGAGGATGACACTATAACTCAAATATGGCCTTCAGTTATGTTGAGTTCAGATATTTTGTGTTTAATTTTGAATTGGTGGTCTTGATGGCTTTTCTAAATGTTCTTAGTATTTCCCATGCAAATGGGGTTACAATGAAAATTG
>BCLH01001933.1:44172-69095 GCA_001602315.1 Zoysia pacifica
TGAATCTATATTTGTTTGCATGTAAAGTTTTCTATTAAAAGTACTTTCCTGGACTGCCTCACTGCAACCAATGTGGCATAAATTGTAATTTTGAACTTATTGTTTTGGGAAGCTTCTGTATTCAATTGTTGAGCTGATCTGGCATGAACTAAATGACTTTCATGTTTTATGGAGCTACCCATTGATCATTACTTGGGGCGAAGTACAATAGTAACCATACAAGAAACTATTATCACCCATATACATCAGTAAATAGATTATGTTAGTGGTTCGTATAGATGGCGGAATGTCCTATGTTGAAAAGGGCTTTCTTCTACTTAACAACACTGTATGATAATACTTGATTTGTTCTGATGCTCTGATCTGTAACTCCTTACGAATTCACTATCCTTTTGCAGCGGAGATTGCTATCATCATATAGTTATGGCAGTGGAGATCCCATTAAATTTGAAGGCTCAGAAAATCTTGGCTCTCCTCAGAACTGCCATCTCCCATTCATGTAAGTTACAGTACTTCCCCATTCATGTAGTCTTATGGCCTGATATACACTTACCTTTGACTATCTGAATTTGCAATTTCAGGGTAACAAGTGAATGAGAGCACAGTGCCCATTGCAGTCAAGGCTTCAGTTGTTTCCATGACACTGTTGTGTGCTCCCTGTACTGGAGTTGTGAACAGAAGATGTGGCGATTTGGAATCCTAGGAGCGCGTTGCAGTGACATCTGTATAGCATCATCCAATAATGGTCTAACCCTAGGCTAGTTTTGCTCATTTTCATCGATGTAGATAGCCAGTTTTGTGCTCGCATGCAATTTCTGAGATCGATATGTTTCTTTTTGTACACAGCTGTGTATGCATGTAGTATGTAAATATATGTGATCCTGTAATGGTTTAGGTACTGGGAGTCTTTGATAACGACAATGATATGCTAAATAAGCGAGGTCGGAGGTCACCCTCGTCGAGTATATCTACGCATAATGAAGACTTTTCAGTTGTGGGCCTTCGTAAACCTTCTGGCCTATTAAAAATGGCTTCAGTCGATGCTGGTCTTGTTGTCTGTATTTGTCCTTCACTTTTGGTGTGAATTGTGAATGTGTGCGCATTCTGCCAGTCTGAAGAAACACGGTGGGACGCCAGCTTCACTTCTACCCCGTGGGGGGAAATACTCCGTCTTTTTTTTAATTGCTATTATTAAGATAAAAAAGATTAAAAATGGACTATTTATTGTTATAATGACTAATTTTGAAACGGATTTAGTATGTCTACGTTTACCAAACGTAGGCGTACAGTGCTTGAATCTGCTTATAAAGTCCAAGTGCAAGTATAATGAGCTCTCATCACGTATGGCATGTAACGTATACGTTGAGATGATTTCTATTTGTCTCGTAGATTCTGTTATTCTCTAGTCTGAAGGTAAAAAAAAAATTACTTATGAATTCCCTCAGTGACGTGAGATATATCCTGTCAAAAAAAAATTCTCTCCACATCACTAGAACACCGTATGAGACGGTCCATAAGATCGTCATTGTTTTGTCGAGGGGAAAACTGGCACCCGCCAACAAGACAGTGCAAGTATTCGCGGAGCTGAGGGGGAGGAAAAGCGCTCTGAAGTCTGAACCCGCGCGGCTCGGTGTACTTGCCGAAATGGTGGTGGTGGACGCGTCGGAGTTCGGGGCGGAGGGGTTCGACCCGAAGAGGTGGATCAACGCGGCGCTGGACGGTCGGCACCCGTCGGAGCCGCTCGACCGCTTCCTCGCCGACGCGGAGGAGCGCCTCCGCGCCGCGGCCGACGATGCCGCGGCCGCGCTCGAGCGCGACAGCGGCGACGCCCTTCGCCGCATCCCACTCGCTTGCCGCGACGCGCTGCGGCTCCGCGAAGACGCTGTTGCGCTCCGCTCGCACCTGGCCTCCGTCCTCCAGTCCCTCTCCCAGGTGCCCAGCTCGGTCCTGATTGGATCTGGATCACGTACCACGCTTGATTGGTTTGCACGTATAGTTTAACTGGATCTGGATCTCACATTTCCTGCCCTCTCGTGTCATGTCTACCTGTCTGCTTTTGAGCAGTGCATGCCAAAATCATGACTGAGGCTTTAATTGATCTGTCTGGGTTTAGGGTTCAATGTTTCCCATTGCTAATCAGCTGCAGCCTGATGTAGTAGTATGCTGGGTTTGGTCGATGCCGAGCTAGATTCTGGCCGAGTTTCATAAAGCTGAGATGATAGTTTGCAGGTGTTACCATTTCCCATGTAATGTATCCGTATTCTATGGTGCATACAGTTCACAAATTCATCCAGAAAACTAGCTATATGTCTTTGCAAGAAAAATGATCCTTGAAGTTCTATTGTAAAGTTCATACATCTGATGATAGGATCTTGTTGAATGAAATGGAGCATTGAACTGCAAGAGAAATATTTTGTCCTGAGGTTTACCTGTTAGAATGTGATGTAATAAAAATTTGCTCTCTCTTAATACTATACCTTTATAATTATCTATGTACATGTACTATGCAGAATTGGCTTGGAATAAGTGGATAACTACAGCGTGAAATAAGACTGATGGAGCTTAGTATTAGATTTTAACAAAATTACATACACGATATCCCTGTATGACAATCATATTAGGCATTCAGTTCCAGCTAGATGCCAGTCAGAGTAAAGTGTTGATTGTTTTACCTTCAAACAGGCTGAGGGCTCCTCTGCAGAGTCAATAACTGCACTTGCACGAATTGATACTGTCAAGCAGCGTATGGAAGCGGCATATGCAACATTGCAGGTATGGTCCATACAGATCGTCATTATAGATTTTAGACTGTAGACTGTGACATATTATCAGAGTAACCTTTTGTGCATTGTGCTATATTCTTATTCATTAGATTTAAAAGTATTTGTCATGGAATGGCAGGATGCAGCTGGGCTTGCTCAGTTGAGCCAGAGTGTTGAAGATGTATTTTCTAGTGGCAATCTTCCAAAAGCTGCTGAAACCCTGGCAACTATGAGACATTGCTTATCAGCAGTTGGCGAGGTATTGTACTCTGTGTGCGGGCTCATGCATACCATGTACTGTGCGGGCTCATGCATACCATGTACATAAGCTGTTCATTTGGCTTAATAAGAAAGTTTCATTCAGGTTGCAGAGTTTGCAAATGTGAGAAAGCAGCTTGAAGTATTGGAAGAAAGGCTAGATGAAATGGTCCAGCCTCGTTTAGTGGAGGCACTTTGTAGCCGCAAGGTTTTTTCTCTCGTATAAACTACTTTTTTGTCATGTCACTTGAAGCATTTCTATTTTACTTAGAACTTGTTTCTGCAAATTTTGTTTAAAAGATTGATGCTGTGCAAGATCTTCGTGGTATACTGATACGCATTGGGAGATATAAGTCACTGGAGGTGCAATACACTAAGATACATGTTAAGCCTCTAAAGAGACTTTGGGAGGATTTTGACCTCAGGCAAAGAGTCAGCAGGATGGAAATTGAGAAGCATGGTGGCGACAGCATAAATAGTCTCTCATTCTCTAGCTGGCTGCCAAATTTTTATGATGAGGCACTGCTCTATCTTGAACAAGAATGGAAATGGTATGTTCTTGCGATTCCTTTTTCTCTATTCCAAGTTACTATATGCAATCCTGTAAATTGGTTAAGAAGAAACCAATTGTGTGAAGCAGCCATTAATGAATATAGTGGCACATTGAACACACATATCTAGAACAAAAAGAGGAAAATTTCTTTGCCTCATTACAGTTGTTATTTTAGATGTCTAAAATGCTAATGCTTGCAGGTGCTTGACAGCTTTCCCTGAAGAATACAAATCACTAGTCCCAAAAGTACTTATTGAGACCATGAATGAGTTGAACTCAAGTTTTGTCTCTCGTGTTAACATAGCAACTGGAGATGTTGTTCCTGAAACCAGATCGGTTGCCAAAGGTAATGCAAAAAGTGCTCATTATTGTCATCTCATCTGTTTCAGTATTACATACTTCCCTACTTTGACAAGTTATTAGGAGTAGTTGCTTGTTTCATAGTCACACTTGCAGTAAGTTGAGTTTATCTTCGTTATACCCAGGTATAATGGATGTTCTATCAGGGGACTTGCCAAAAAGTACCAAGTTGCAGAATAAGCATCTGCAAGCGTTAATTGAATTGCACAACATGACTGGCACTTTTGCTAGGAACATTCAGCACTTATTTTCAGAATCAGATCTCGCAGTCATGCTGAATACATTGAAAGCTATATATTCCCCATATGAAATCTTCAAAGCAAGGTAAAACCCTTAAAAGGCAGACCTTCTCAATTATGGCAATTATTTGATGGCAATTATTTGATGCAAAAGATGTACAATAGGAAGGAGTTTTTAGGTTCTGATATTAAGCATTTTCTGCTGCCTTTTTTCCCATGTCCTATAGGTATGGGCAGATGGAGCGTGCTATCCTTTCTGCTGAGATGGCAGGAATAGATATCCGTGGGGCTGTCTCTCGTGGTGTTGGTGCGCAGGGTATAGAGCTGAGTGAAACCGTCCGAAGAATGGAGGAATCCATCCCACAAATTATCGTACTTCTTGAAGCAGCTGTGGAAAGGTGCATTAGTTTCACTGGTGGTTCTGAGGCAGATGAATTGGTAGTAGCTCTTGATGATATTATGCTGCTCTACATATCTAACCTACAAGAAACTTTGAAGTCCCTGCGAATAGTATGTGGGCTGGATACTACTGCACATGGTGATGCCTTGAAAAAGGATGCAGGGTTAGAGAAAAAGGATGCACAACGATTGGTGGATGTTTCTGAGGAGGAAGAGTGGGCTATAGTTCAAGGTGCTTTGCAGATTCTTACGGTTGCTGACTGCCTAACTAGCAGAACCTCAGTCTTTGAAGCTTCTTTAAGAGCTACACTTGCCAGGATTGGAACAAACTTTTCACTTTCTGGTTTTGGCTCTAACCTGGATAAATCACCATCAACTACCGCTGACGAGAATGCAGAAATGCCTGTGGGAGGGAGGGCTGCTCTTGATATTGCAGCTATTCGCCTCATTGATCTACCAGACAAATCTAAGAAGCTCTTCACTGTACTAGAACAAGTAAGTCGTTTGTTTTAACTTTTCTTTGTAAATGTTACAGCAAAGGATCATTACTTTGATCACAATTTTAGATCAGAATAAGCTTGTGATTGGATTTGCCAAGTGACTAATATTCTGCAGTTTTCACTGGGTAGAACATGACTGATGAAATCTGTTCATATTTCTTAACATTCGAAGTCCCAACTATTTGATCTCTTATTTGATGGTGCAAGTGGGAGCTACATGCACTGGGCTGCCTTTTTTATGCTTACTGTAGTCTGATGGTTGTGAGCAAAGTCCATGGCTTTTTTGAAGCCAATGTTGAGACATATGGATTCCAATTTTGGACTTATTTAAAGTATCTACAAAATTTGATTATGGTCACTTTTTATTTGACTTTTCTGTTTTGTATACTAAGACAATCATATTTGTATCATAGAACCTATTCGAGACCTTCAAATTTTCAACCTCAATTGTTTCATCATGTTTTACTACTAGCACGTAAAATTAATTTATTTCTGTTTGCAGTCAAAAGATCCAAGGTTCCATGCTCTTCCACTCACTTCACAAAGAGTTGCAGCCTTCTCAGACACCGTAAATGAACTCGTCTATGATGTTCTCATATCAAAAGTTCGGCATCGCCTTAGTGAGGTTGCTCGTCTCCCAATCTGGTCATCCGTGGAGGAACAGGGTGGCCTTCCTCTTCCAAGCTTCAGTGCCTACCCACAAGCATATGTGACCAGTGTTGGGGAGTACCTCCTCACGTTACCACAGCAATTGGAGCCTCTTGCCGAAGGTATCTCAGGCAATGAGGCTGGAAATGATGAGGCTCAGTTCTTTGCTACCGAGTGGATATTTAAGGTAATGTATGCATTACCTTTGTACTATGCATCTGAGCTAGTTTATATGATCTATTGATTTTCAAGGAAACTTGTTCGCCTATTAAATATAAAAAAACGATCATGCTTCAGTCTTATTTCCAAGTTATATAGAAAAAAATAAAATATCAGGAACATACGTATCACTGGTGAATAGAGCACTAGGGCAGTACACTTGAATCCAGTTTCTCTTCTGTTGATAGAAGAATACAGTCTTAGATTCTCATATCTGCTTCAATTTATCAGGTTGCGGAGGGTGCCACTGCTTTGTTCATGGAACAGCTTCGTGGAATCCAGTACATTACCGATCGGGGCGCACAGCAGCTCGCTGCAGACATCGAGTACCTTAATAACGTCCTCTCTGCGCTCTCAATGCCGATCCCTCCGTTCCTGTCGACATTTCACGCCTGCGTCTCGACCCCAAGGGATCAGGTCCGTGATACGATCAAATCTGACGGTGGAAGCCAGCTCGACCTACCCACAGCCCATCTGGTGTGCAAGATCCGGCGCATCTCATTAGATTAGCGTGACATGATGTCAATACCCTGTCGTGCAAGTTTTTACCTCTGTAGAAGTATACACTCCAACCTCATGATTAACAATAATGCTTGCAAATAGTGAGAGCAATAATTTATTATAGAAGATTCATTACTTGGACCTTATAAATGATGGAATGTTGTCACTGCAGTTTTAGGAGAGAAGGACCTGAGGTTTGATGTGCAGTATGAAGAATTCTGGGTGGTTGTTTTCACTCCTATCAGTCCTATGTGGCTCTGTACATGCTTGAAAGGAATCGTGTTTCAGTTGCTGGAATGTCGACGTTGCAATGTCGAATCTAGATTACCCTGGTCGGCACAAGAAATGGACGACCAGACTATAAACAGCTAGTGCCGCTACCAGCCATCAACACGGCTCTGAGCACCGGGAGTTTGGCAGCCACGACAGCGGAAAATCGAGATTGAATTGTTGTGCCACATAAATAAAAAGCGCGCAAAAAACTGAGATTTTTAACATGGACAAGCAAAGATTCCCCTGATATTTCGCACGCCTTACCCGTGCTGCTATTGCCGCTGCAAGCATCCTTCCCTTATCGACGCTGTGGCCGCCGAGCCGCCCACGTCGCCTCTCCGCCATCCCCCACTCTTTCCTCCCGAAACAATCCCCACGCATCCGCGCGCCGGGAGCCGGACGAACAGGAACAGACGGTGCGGGGAGAAAAATCTTGGCCCGTCGCCTCGGCCAGTGTCGTCGCCTTCTTATACAACCAGCTCGGCCACTGTCTCGCCTAGTCCCTTGCTTCCCCCCTTCCGTCCCTTCCGGCACTGGTCCGCTATACAGGTGCGTGCGCATCTTGATATCGCCGGAGATTCTGCTTTGCGTGCGTCTTGCGACTAGTATGTTGTGTGAGATTTGGTTTCGAAAGCTACTTTAATCGTATTTTAAAGTTTTTTTTTTGTGGTTTTGGAGTCTGAGCTGCGCCGCTTAGGTGGTGGTTATGTGATGTATGGTGCTATGGTAATCCAGATTTCACAACCAGGATACTGTACTTTATGCGTATCCTTTCGAATTTGCTGGTCAATTATCAAGTCGAAGCTATGGTGCTTTACACTGTAGGCGATGATCAGACAGTATCCCGATGACTGCTGTTTGTAGTCTGCTTGTTCTTCTCGCTGGTTGACGCGATCTCCTTTGATTTTTTTCAGCGAGCAAAGATGGCACCGCCATCGATGAGCCTTGCTGCAAAGGCCTTCTCGGCGCTTCCTTCAAGCGGCGTGGCACAAAGGCCGGTGTCCGTGACTGCTTCCCTGGAGCACAAGACCAGCGACGCCCGAAGGAAGTTCCTGAAACTCGCGCTTGGAAACCTTGGAGTTGGGCTGCCCTCCTTGCTGGGTGCGAAGAGAGCTCTCGCTGATGAGCAAGGTGTCTCGTCCTCAAGGATGTCGTACTCGAGGTTCCTCGAGTATCTTGACAAGGATAGAGTGAAGAAGGTTGATCTGTTTGAGAATGGCACGATTGCTATCGTGGAGGCTGTTTCTCCTGAGCTCGGCAACCGCGTGCAGAGAGTTCGTGTGCAGCTTCCGGGTCTGAGCCAGGAGCTTCTTCAGAAGTTGAGGGAGAAGAACATTGATTTCTCCGCACATAACAACCAGGAGGATTCTGGTTCTCTTCTGTTCAACCTGATTGGAAATTTGGCGTTCCCACTTATCCTTATCGGCGGTTTATTTTTACTGTCAAGAAGGGCGCAAGGTGGCCTTGGTGGACCTAACGGTCCAGGCTTTCCCCTTGGTTTTGGTCAATCTAAGGCCAAGTTTCAGATGGAACCCAACACTGGTGTCACATTTGACGATGTTGCTGGTGTCGATGAAGCGAAGCAAGACTTCATGGAAGTCGTTGAGTTCTTGAAGAAACCTGAAAGGTTCACTGCTGTCGGTGCTCGCATTCCTAAAGGTGTCCTGCTTGTTGGTCCTCCTGGGACTGGTAAGACTTTGCTTGCCAAAGCAATTGCAGGAGAAGCTGGAGTGCCTTTCTTCTCTATATCAGGGTCTGAGTTTGTGGAGATGTTTGTCGGTGTTGGTGCCTCTCGGGTCCGTGATCTGTTTAAGAAGGCCAAGGAGAATGCCCCTTGCATAGTGTTTGTTGATGAAATTGATGCGGTTGGAAGGCAGAGAGGAACTGGTATTGGTGGTGGAAATGATGAAAGGGAGCAGACCCTCAATCAACTTTTGACTGAGATGGATGGTTTTGAGGGAAACACCGGAATAATTGTTATAGCTGCCACTAACCGAGCTGATATTTTGGATTCTGCTCTACTTAGACCTGGACGCTTTGACAGGCAGGTTAGTTTTTATTGACTTTTAACATTCCTTTGGATTCTAGTATTTATCAGTGCATTCAGTTGGAGCAAAATTATGTGAAAGCATGTTCCAGTATTAATTCTTATTTTCTTAGTGAATTTGTTAATTCATTACGTGCAAGTTACTAAATTAGCTTAATTTCTTTTGTAGCCAAAGTCAAATTCCCAGCTTGTTTGTTCAAAGTTTCTTCACTGACCCATTAAGTCAGATAGAGCAACCTTTCGTTTCAAACTTAAGCTATCTGGATCTTATCTTGAACTATCAAGGGCCTATAATGACATTTTGAATATGCCTTGTTTAACAGGTATCTGTTGATGTACCTGATGTGCGTGGAAGGACAGAGATTCTGAAAGTGCATGGTAGCAACAAAAAGTTCGATTCTGATGTTTCTCTTGATGTCATAGCAATGAGAACACCTGGATTTAGTGGAGCAGACTTGGCGAATCTTCTGAATGAAGCAGCCATATTGGCAGGCCGACGTGGGAAGACTGCAATTTCTTCGAAAGAGATTGATGACTCAATTGACAGAATAGTAGCTGGTATGGAAGGAACTGTGATGACTGATGGAAAGAGCAAAAGCCTTGTTGCTTACCATGAAGTTGGACATGCGATTTGCGGGTAAGAAATGGACTTAACCTTAATTATGCATGCGCATATGCTTATCATGCCTCATTTGCATAGCAGTACTTTTGTGTCTGTCATGTTTCACGGAAATCCTTTTGCAGAACCTTGACGCCTGGCCATGACCCTGTCCAAAAGGTTACTTTAGTTCCAAGGGGCCAAGCTCGTGGTCTCACATGGTTTATTCCGATGGATGACCCTACACTCATCTCCAAGCAGCAGCTCTTTGCCAGAATCGTTGGTGGCCTTGGTGGTAGAGCTGCAGAGGAGGTCATATTTGGAGAGCCTGAAGTGACAACAGGAGCTGCTGGGGACTTGCAGCAAATTACAGGCTTAGCCAAGCAGGTACTATACTCTATTTGTATTGTAGGTTTACCAAATTTTTTTTTTGGTTTCTCCAACCGGAATTGATAGCAATCTGTGGACACCTTATATGAACCGTTTTCACTATTATTCTTTGCAGCCGATTACACTGACATCATCGTGGTTCTGCAGATGGTGGTAACATTCGGCATGTCAGAGATCGGCCCATGGTCTCTTATGGAGGGGGGAGCACAGAGTGGGGATGTCATCATGAGAATGATGGCAAGGAACTCCATGTCGGAGAAGCTCGCAGAGGACATCGATTCAGCTGTGAAGCGGTTGTCAGATGAGGCATACGAGATTGCTTTGAGCCACATCAGAAACAACAGGGATGCCATTGACAAGATCGTTGAGGTGCTCCTTGAGAAGGAGACAATTAATGGCGACGAGTTCCGGGCTATTCTTTCTGAGTTTGTGGAGATCCCTGTCGAGAACCGGGTTCCCCCAGCCGCGCCGGCAGCTCTCCCTGCCTAAACTCTTTGTAGGCGTAAAATTTGTTGTTGTAAAGATGTTCATACTTTTGATTCTTGGTGTACACTAACTCTACATCACCTGCCGGATTTTTGGTATACCGAAATGTAACTTAGTCATGGGTAATTATAAGCTGTAATTAGCTTACGAAGGCTCTGCGCGGACTTCTTTAAGTTCCAAGCTTCTGATGCGAGTGACCAATCTCGGTCGTTGATTAACGGGACAAATTCATGGTTCCTATCCTACTGCATTCCAGAGATTTGTGGGCTTTGCGTTTCCCGATCTGGACCTCACTATTTCACAATTTAACTGAATACTATTTTTTCTGTTTTTAAATTGATGTCACCGTTGATTATAAATTTATAATCAAGTTCACTTTATAAAAAAAATTGCTTAAATATGTAAAATTTGATTCAAATAACTCTAACGATAAATCAAATTATATCAAAATATATGAATTTATCAAAAAAAATTTAAATAAAACAAATAGTCAAAGTTGAATTTAAAAATCAACAGTCACGTCAATTTAAAACACAGAGAGAGTACTTTTTTGCCCCTTGAATTATACACATAAGTTCATCTTTTGGATACATGGGGCTGACAGCTCCTGAGCGAGACAACATGATGATTGAAAAAAATTAGATTAATGAACTGACTGTTTTGTTTTTAGATTGGCAATAAATAATAATCGAAAGGAACGAAGCACATCAGAAGAACTGCACAAACCACATCGTATGATTACAAGAATGATCGAATAATCGGGGAAGACCACACTTGTTAGTTCCCCTAGCAAAGATCCCTCCTCTGCAAGGCCAGACGGTCCCCAGTCACCACCGCCGCGGCCACTCCTTCCCCATTTCCGACCAACCTCCGACGCGCTGCTCCCACCATGGCGTCCACCTCCGCCTCGCGGCGCACCACGCGGGAGCTCCTCGACGCCCTCACCGCGCACCTCTCCCTCTACCACGCCGCGTCCTCCCCCTCGACGTCACCGCGCGCCGCGATCCTCCGGTGGCTCGGTTCCCTCTCCCCCGCCGCGCGCGCTGCGGCCGCCACATCCCTTCTCTCCCCCGCAGCAGCCGCCGCGCTGCTCTCCATGCTCCGCCGCCTCCGCCTCCGGGGCCACTCCTCCTTCTTTGTTCTCCACCCGCCGTCGTCGCGCGAGGACGAGCCCACCGTGCTTTCGCGCCTCTCCCGCGGCCTCCTAGCCCGCGTCGCTGCTGGCTCCCGGGCGCGCGCGCTCGTATTCTCCAACATCCTCCTCTTCCCCTCCTCCCCCGCATCGTCGCGTTTCCCCGACGCGATCACCGTCGCGGTGACGCTCTTCGCCGACCTCGACGGCTTTGTCGCAGCCATGGATGAGATCTCCGGCGGGAGGTTCCTCTGTTGCAGGGAGGGGGAGGTGGACCTGCTCGCGCTGGCGTGCGAGGATTTCCCGGAGTTGCCCTGGCTGAATGCGAAGGGGTACTACACGATCGAGGAGTTTGTGGTCAACAGGGTGGAGATCGCGTTGCGGATGTCGTGGGCAGCGGCGGGTGGTGGTGCAGGTGGGGGCAGAAAGGCAGCGAGGGTCGGGAAGGGTGTGAAGGAGAAGGCTGGGTGGGCTTCTAACGCATTCTGGAGGGAGAAGGGGTATATTGATTGGTGGTTGAAGCTGGAACCTCAGGTCAGAGCAAGGATTATGGGGGCATTCTTTGGGAAAGGTGCAATGACCCTGGTAACATTCTTGCTCACGCTGCATTTTGAAGTAATTTACAGTTTCATGAATCTCATGTACTATGATGTATGTGTCTTTTATAGTTGCATGCAAATAATGTTGTGCCTGGTTAGTATATGCAAATTGCAGAACTTTTTTTAATGGTGATGTAAGAAAGGAAGTATGATAGGAAACTTGAAAGTAACACGGCACGTAATTAGCACTCATCTATGTAATGATTCCATGGAAATGAAGTGGCAGTGGATTGCTTTCTATTTTACTTGTACTAATGTTATATTTTGCAAATGCAGATAAAAACCTAGCAAGGAGATCTAGTGACATCTGAATAAATATAAATATGACAAGACCCGTTCTTACCGATACATAAATTTGTTGTTACCTGCAAGATTTCCATAAGGCTTTTAGATCTTAAATTAGGTTGGTTGATGCATCTTTCATGTGCAGATTGACCCACCACCCCCCCCCTCCCCCCCGGCGGCCACCTCTCTATTTGTTGAAGTAGTATATACTAGCATGATTCAGCTATGTATTCACTTGCTTAAATCTATATTCTGTCTAATTAAAGTAATCAATGAACACTGGGTAATTGCTGTTATGTAGTGTTCTCAAAACTTAAAGGCCCTGTTTGTGTGTTGTTGTTTTGAAAAACCATAGTATTGAGAAACCATGGTTTTGGAAACTGGAGTCAGTAAATACCATGTATTAATATAGACAGAAGTTTTTTTTTGTAGTTTTGAGATAAACCCTGATATGTTTGGGTACTAAAGTATCTTCACAGTATTTGTTCATTTAAAACTAGTTGTTGGAATATTTTCTAGGCTGTTCAGGACTTGGGTGTGTAGAAAAAAATATTTCATGTGACTTGTTCGAACATTTAGCTCATCTTAACAGCACACCGAAGAAACAATGGCCCATTCAATGGTCTTGATTAAATATGCCCTTAGCACCTTGTCTGTGAACAGCAGATCATGCAAGTACAATGGAACTCTTCAGGTATGCTCAAGAAGGCCAATAGGAACCAATGTTTTTTGCTCCCATGTGTGCTTCAGCTTCATCTTTTTGCACAACTTTGGCATCTATGGAATCCCTCATCCAAAAGGAAAAGACTTCTACGGAACTGAAGAAAGCAAACCTAAGCCACCTGAGGAGGAACAATGCTTCAACCAATACCCAGAAACTGAAAACAGCACCAGCAATTACTTGCGTAGTACAGCCACGGGACGTGGAGGTGGTGCTACGGTGTGCCTCCGAGAATCTTCCACCAGAAGTGCTTGAGAAGATGCAGGCGCCGGCCGAGGACCCTGCGGTCCTGTCATTGTGTCTGCAGCGGAGCTTGAGAAGGCTGATGGGGTGCTTATCAGATTCCCCATGCAGTACAGCGCCATGGCCATGCAGGTGAAGGAGCTTCAACTCTCCACCAGTTCACTGTGGGAGGAGCAGAGGCTCATCAGAAAGCCTGCTGGGTTCTTTGTCAGCACAGGCACACAGAAGCACACCATTAGCTTGGTTTAGAGAAAAACTCTGAGGTGGAGTTTGCAAAACTACCAAAAAAAACCTGAGGGTTTTGAGGACACTGTAGTTTACAAAACAGTAGAAGTAGATGCATTCGAACACTTCATTGTTCAGTAAAACCATGGTATTCTTTGAAAACTCCAAAAAAATACTGACCTTACATGCTTTTCTCACAATTTTGGAGAAACTGAAAATCAGATTGTGAAGGGCCTATTGTCAGCATGGATTTCCAGTAAAAAAATTTTGAACGTTGTAGAGCAAAATGTTTCTATAATACAACTGACCAGAAGTGGCCTTTTAGTATTGCTTTTATATAACAGTCATGACTATGTCTCTAATACACACAGTTCATTTCTTTTTTGTTTTTTGTTTGACTTATTATCTGGTGCTGAAAATTCTCAAATTAAGGGCTCAATTAATGTATGAATCCTTAATTCTATTCTTCAGTGTATTTCCTGATTTATGGAACACTTCGTAGTTGACTTTTGGTCATACCCCTTTTGGCATGGACTCATTTTTAACTGTGGACGGGAGAAATGATTATAGCAAATATGTGAAAATTTTATGTTGGCCAGCATTTTTGGTGTGGATTATACAAATAATCAGCCCTTTGTCACCCCGTACAGGCTTGTTTTAATACTGAAAATGATTGGGAGATAGTGGCTGAAGTTGGTGTGCAGTTGTCCTGAGAAAGCTGCTATGCCTAGAGCACATCTAGTATGCTAATAGCTCAAATTTGCAGGCTAATGAGATCGTTGAAGAATCATATATTGCTTCAAGGGACAAATTCTGCTTTCCCCTTGATGAACCAGGACCATCTGTTGCAGACCCTTCTGGTGAACATACATGGCAGTCCTTTTTCAAGAAGAATCATCATGGTTCCATTGATATTGCGAACATTCTTTCTTGTAGGGAACCTATTTTTGCTAATGAGTTGAGAAGACTGCAACTAGTTCAGGAGATAATGTGTTTGAAAGAAAACATTTCTTGCTGCTCTGGTGATGCCATCTTTTTCACTCCCTTAACATCAGCTGCTACTATTGCTGATGATATACTCATGAAGCTACGAGGGCTCCTCATGGTAGTGTCAATGGAAAGTATAAGTCTTGAACTTATAGATGACGGAGCTTCAATGGTTCCAAAAAAGAAAGATGTTGAAAAGGCTAGTGGAGGCTCTCGGAAAGGAAAGAAAAAGTCTAGCAGCTCAAAGAAGCTAACAATGTCTTCTAAGCCAACCAAGGTATGGTGTTTTGATCCTGTACTTGCTGCAGTATTGCTAGGCATAGAAATATATTCTTCACTGAGTTAATTAACTAGTTGAACCAAAAACTTGCAGGCTGATCGATGCAGTATTTCGGAAACCTGCAATCGAAAGGTTTCACTGGACCAGTGTGCTTCATCTGCTGGATGCGCTACTGCTGGACTTGCTTCCAAAGAAACTACCCCCAAGGACACTACAACAACAAATGTGGTGAGAATTATTTTGCGCATGTAGTTTCTGTTTATATGTTCATTTGTTCATGACTTACCAGTGAAATCTTTCAAGTTTTAGGATCAAACTATCAGGTTCAATGACCACAAGAACCATTGTACCAAAAAGAAGAACAAACGTAAAGGGAAAACAAAACTATCAAATCTTATGGGACCAGAGAATCCTGGATCAAGCAAATTGAAGAAACCTATTTCTCATGCTGCTGCGGAAGCCTCAAATAATCCTATTGAAGAATTTGATGAGTCACCTCATCTCCCATCTCATGTCTCTCCTTTCAGGAGTGAGATCCCTGAGGGAGTTAGCTGCCCTGACTCTTCCACTATACTTAACGGAACAAAGGTAAAAACCTGCAGAAACCACACAAAACAGCAAGACAGCCTGTATTCTCCTAGTGTTGGCCCGTCGGTTATTACAGAACAGTCTCAGAATATGCATGAATCTGACACCTTCAACATGAATGTGCAGGCAAGATTAAATGCTAGTCATAATGAATCTATGGTTCAATCATCGTCATGTTTGTTATCAAGAAATGGCAACATTTTTTCAAATAAGCTTTACAAAAACTCTGTTGACTGCTTGGAAAGATCTACACATGATAAAAATGGCTGTGATGAAAAACATGTGGACCATAAATCTGTGGTAGCTATGGACAAAGTATTACCTTCTGTCATTCCTGCTTCTGCCAGCACACTTCAAAGTTCTTTGAGCAATAACGGTGCAGTAGTGAAAAACAATGTCGGGGAATATTATGTGTACAACAGATGTCTACCTGGAGGAACATCATATGAATGGCCTAGTGTAACGCCATCTCATTTTATATCTCCTGAACTGCATCATCGCCCCGCCGCAGCTGATAGGTTGCATCTTGATGTCGGCTACAAATGGCCAACTCAATTCAACCAACCTTTTCTTCCTCCCAATCATCAGGTCAGAAATCCACCAATTAATCCTGGATGCAATCAAATGTTACCTTCTTTAGCAGTGCCATTAAGTTTTGATTGGCCTCCTGCTTTAAGGGGTTATGGTAAACTGAGCCATGATGTTGCTTTAAGTTATGATCAATTGTATGCCCCACAGATGCAACCAGGAATTCCTTCTCAGCTAATACAAAGAGGTGGTATTTGCAGTGATAAGGATAGGAAATATTTTGGTGACAGTGATGTTGGGGAAGACACTGAAAGCTACTGGTTTTCTGAAGAGGAATCAGATGTCCGTGCACATTCCGGAAGAGATATTAATCAATATTTTGGTGGAGGCGTGATGTATTGGAGCCCTGCAGAACACACAGGAACTAGTTTTTCTCGGCCCCCATCTCTTAGTTCAGATGATAGTGCTTGGGCTTGGCATGAGGCAGATGTTATTCGGGTTGTTGATGAAGTGGCTAATGGAATTCCATCAACATTAAATGGTGTATCATCATCACCACCATCCACTCCATCCTGTTCCCAAAATGAATCTTTGGACCCTGTTGCTCAGTCAATAACAGGAGCTGACATCAATAATGAAGCTTTGCCTTCTGCATCACCTGCTCATGACAGCTTTGAAGATAAAATTACTTCAATTGCGAAGAGTCCACCTTGTGGCAGTGAAGTTGTCAAGGGTGATACATTGCCATATGCAATGTTGCGTCCAATAGTTGTTCCTAGTATATCACAAAGGTCATCGAGATCTGATTTTAAATGTAGTCATGATCACAGGAGCCCATGTGTGCCTTCAAACAGGAGGGACATACCTCTTTCAAGAAGACATCCATCACCGGTAGTACTTAGTGTTCCACGTGTACCTCGGCTGCCACCTCCTCCTCCCTCTGGAGAGTCAAGAAAACGAGGATTCCCAGTTGTTAGATCTGGAAGCTCAAGTCCTAGACATTGGGGAATGAGAAGTTTATTTGACGAAGATAAAATTTTCCATATGTCTCAGTTTTGCTTGGATGGTCCTGAAGTTGTGTGGCCTTCATGGGGAAACAAGGGCACTTCTGCTGGTTCACCAGTGCAATCAATTGAAGATTCCGTTTTGCAGGACCACCTCGTTAAGATATCACAAATGTCTCGTGATCAACATGTAAGGATGTTATTTCCACCTTTCCTGCCATTGGTGCGAATGAATTTTCTGTGCTACTTTTGTGCCATTCTAACATAATATTTTGCAGCCAGATATGGTATTGCCTGTGCAACCACCAGATATGCTAAACGGCTCATCACACAAGGCACCCCTCCCTTTGATGCTCAGCGTTCTACATGAAGAGATAGAACAGTTCTGCAATCAGGTGGCTCCTTTCTGCCTGTTGTATCATAGCCATCAATGCCCTGAACGCTGACTTATATTGAAATTCCCTTTGTTTAAAGCACATGCTCATTTCATTTGTAATACTTGTAAGGTTGCTGCTGGGAATCTGGTGAGGAGGCCCTATATTAACTGGGCAGTCAAAAGAGTAACGCGGTGCTTGCAGGATCTCTGGCCTCGCTCCCGTACAAATCTTTTTGGCTCAAATGCCACTGGTTTGGCTCTTCCGACAAGTGATGTTGATCTTGTGGTTTCTCTTCCTCCGGTTCGGAACCTGGTGAGTTACGTGACTGGAGTGTGTGACAAATTCATTCAAAACTTCAAATACATTATATTCATGTTATGGATACTCTAAGCTATATTTGCTTTCAGGAACCTATTAAAGAAGCTGGAATTTTGGAAGGACGGAATGGCATTAAGGAAACTTGCCTACAGGTAAAACATCTGTCAGCAATATGGGTTGTTTCATTCTCTGCATTGCATAAGGAGATGGAGTCCTTATTGGAAACTGAATGTATATCTTTCTGGATGAACTTTCGAATGGTATCGGTTGTTGCCATACAATCTTATTTGGGATTGAGCCACATTATACCTGTCTACAGAAGATGAAATAGACTGTTACTTACATGGCTGTATCTAGATGCTGACAGGCCTCACAAATGGCATGCTAGAGCATAGGAGGCCACAGGTTATATTCCTGTCTGGACAGTTAACTATTGGAGGAACTTATGAATGTGGAGCTGGGGAGGCTGCATTTTCTGTTATGGTTGACTCATGTGGTTTAGACCCAGGAAAGAATCACATCAAGGGTAATTTGCAAACTTTAGTCAAGGACAAAAGAAAAAGGATAAGAAATATATGGGGAATGAGGGAAGGCTAGCCTGGCATTTACGAAGAAGATAGGAACCAAGTGTTGTTAGTGGCATTCTGCAGACTACCACATGTTAATGTACCCTTAAAATGTTGATATGCCAGTTATCAGTTTCACCATTGGGTTTCTATATTACATGCTGACCACTCATGCATATTTACTTTGTACACGAAATGGACATGTTTCATGTGTGTGCATGCCACTAGCCAAATCAATTTGTATAGCTTTTCACCCAGAAAGATCTTTTCTTTTCAGCATGCAGCAAGGTGCCTTACAAATCAAGATTGGGTTAGAAGTGATTCCCTCAAAACAATTGAAAACACAGCTGTAAGTGCCTTTCTCTTGCAATTAGTTCATCAGCTATTTTATTCTTCTTATACTTATATCATTTGCAGATACCTGTCATTATGCTTGTAGCGGATGTTCCTTGTGACACAAATACATCCAGTGAGTACTCTTCTGTTCTGGATAGCTCACAGGAATATTCAGCTAATATGCTTGGAGAACAAGGGAGCCCTCCTCGTTCTGATACCTCTAGCTCGGAAGGCAGCAACATGTTGGTGTGTCCAAAAATGAATAAGGATGATTGTGATACTGTGCAGTCAATTCGTCTTGATATAAGTTTCAAGTCGCCTTCCCATACAGGACTGCAAACTACTGAGTTGGTAAATCACAAGTCTGCTATCTACCTGAGTATCATGAAAAGAGATAAATTCCTATTCGTTTCTATTGGTTAACTCTAAATCTAGCCTTCATGCAAAGATGTTGTTTAGGGTTACAGTTTGGTATTTGATTTGTGGGTGTGTGTTCTTATCATCAATTTGTTGTTGAACACACTGAACTTGCTTCACACAATTGAACATTTTGGACAATTAGTAATATAATATATGAATCATCTAGTATAGGCGCATACTTTGATATAATATGGAACAATAAATGAATACAAGCAAGTACTATCTTCTATTCAACATTGCATGTGTCGCGAACGGGCCTCTAGCTGAGTTGGTTAGTTGGCTCTAGTAGCACTCCTCAGGTACTGTATTCGACTCCCCATGGGAGTGTATTTCAGGCTGGGGGTAATATTGTCCCACGCTAAAGCAGAGGTCTAAGGTCTGGCCTAGGTCGTTGGTCATTCACTTCTCACACTGGCTATGGTGCTGCTTTTTAAGGGTGGGACATGGTTTGGGGGGTTTTCTTGACATGCGTCAGGTCGTCGTCTTAACAAAATACGGGACTGTCTTATCTCCCACAGGTCAAGAGTTTTAATATTGCCTGTGTCATTCATGTAATATGTTATTTGTGGTTTTCTAAACACTGATTATTTTACCTTTTCTATTTGATATCGCTTTCAATGTTTCAATATTTGTCGAAAGCATGATGATAATTCAAATTGTATATATAATTCATACACAAATTGTAACACATCCATCGTGCATTGTTCATGCTGTTTCCTATGTGCATATGTGAATGTTGCCTCAAGTCTTAACATATCGTAGTATTAGATGATAAAAAAATTATGAGATGCTTGTTACTTTTCAACTTTTTTTTTTTGCTTGGTAATGTTGCCATGAGTTTTTTTTTTAAACAAGATAAAAAAAATATCTTGCGGCAGCAGTTTTCAGGTTCTACATTTTTCATGTACCTTTTAAATATATTGCATTGTTTATTTTCCCATCCTAAGGCTTGCAGATACATATGAATGAGCAGCCTGGTAGCTTCTTGGTTAGTTTGACTGGAAGTCTAGGTCCAGTTATTCTGTGTACCCAGTGTCACACACCTTGTCACTGATGATATTGTGCTTGTAAACATGCAGAAGAAGTCTGAGATAGAATTATCAAGTAATATGCATGGTTTCTCCAGTTTATTTTCACATACTGATATTTTCATTATTGATTCCATAGGTCCGTGAGTTGACTCAGCAGTTTCCTGCGGTTGTACCTCTTGCATTAATTCTCAAGAAGTTTTTGGCTGATCGGAGTCTGGACCACCCTTATTCGGGTGGTTTAAGCTCTTATTGCCTGGTACGTAGCTGCTCATAACACTCCTGCAGTGCCTTAGCTGGCAAAGGATTTTAGAGTTTCTTTGGATGAGATAACTTGTTTGACACTGCCTCTCTGCATTGCACATTGCACGGGTAAGGCTTGCCTCATACTCCATATAATCCTTCCCCATACCCCACCTTATGTGGGAGCTGCCAGCACTGGGTCTGTCCTTTTTTGGACAGGATAACTTATTTATTATGCATTTATGGAACTTATGCCAAACTATATAATATGTACTTGCCAGGTTGCTACAAACACTAAAAATTAAGCCAACCATTATGGTTGGATTAATTGAGTTGTATGAACTCTGGATTAACCATTTTCAAGAGATGCTTTCCACTTGTAAAGTGATTACTGATTCCTGTGTAACAATAGAATGAGTGAAGCTCAAGCCAGCAAACTTTTATTTGCCTATATCATGCCATAGGATATTACGGTTCAAATTTTCCACCCAGTTTTAATTTTCCTGTTAGCATATTGTATTGACAGCAGTATTTCAAGAGGATCTGTGAAAATAAAGATCAACTTTAATATGTTTTACAGGTGCTGTTAATTGTTCGTTTTCTCCAGCATGAGCATCATCTTGGTCGTCCTATCAACCAAGTGAGTTGCAAATCTTGAATACCCTTTCTTTTTTAAATATACTATATCTTTTTCTTAATTTTGCAAATCTTGAGTACTTTTTAATCATCTCCACATCTTTTATGATTTTCATGGCAGAATCTGGGCAGTCTTTTGATGGATTTCTTGTACTTTTTTGGGTAAGGATATACCTTTAACACTTTAATATTTAACACATACTCCGAGTACACATAAATGAGGTCAAAATTTCATAGCTGTGCCTGAATATCATTAGGGTTCCACATTATTTTTCCTTCGGAGCAGCTAATATTGTGTCATGTACGTAATTTATTATTCTTAATGGCAGGAATATATTTGATCCACGGCATATGCGTATTTCCATTCAAGGAAGTGGTATTTATTTGAATAGAGAAAGAGGGCACAGGTGATTAAACTGGATGTTGCTGTTTTAATTTGCTGCTCCTGCCACATCCTGACTATGCCTCTTTACACTCTATTGTACAGCATTGATCCCATTCATATTGACGATCCACTTTGCCCTGCAAACAACGTGGGTAGGAATTGTTTCCGGATCCACCAGTGTATCAAGGTTAGTTTTAATTTCTTTGCTAGATACTCATTAGAACTATCTAGGGATACAAATGGGTCAACCCATGGGACCCTTGAAAACCCGCAAAATATGCACTAGATATGGGTTCAGGGTCGACCCCACTTGTATCCCTAGAACCATCTTTTTCTTTCAAGAAATTTTGATGTCCACTATATCATTATCGTTTGCTTGCACCAACTAGGTGCTTCTATGCTTGTTGTTGCAATAAATCTCAATAAAGAATTGTTTTATATCCCACCCTCATTTGGGCCCGAGGCTCTCAGCTGGCCCATTAAAGGGAGAGAGTGCAATATGTGACCTAACCCTAGCTGCAGCCAGCCACCACGAAGGACCAGCCACAGCCGCCAGCAGCCAGCAGACCCAGGCAACCAGCCACCGCCGGTGCTCTCTCCTCCTTTCCCCCCCCCCCCCCCCCCCCCCCCCCCCCCCCCCCCCCCCCCCCCCCCCCCCCCCCCCCCCCCCCCCCCCCCCCCCCCCCCCCCCCCCCCCCCCCCCCCCCCCTCTCAAATCCGCCATTGTACCAGCCAGCGGAGGCCTGGGAGGCGGTGGTGCAGCCGCAGAGATGTGGCCCCGCGGCGCGGAAGGGCGACCAAGACTAGAGCAGCGCGGTAGGGCGGCGGTGGCACTGCAGGGCAGCCAAGCCAGAGCAGCACGGTAGGGCAGCGACACTCAGTGCTGCCTACACCCCAAGGCGGCAAAGCAGGCGCCTAATAGCGCCTTTTTTCACGGTTTATATCCTAAAATTTGCTCAAGGTTAGTTTATCAATAAAAATAGAGTATACTCAAATTATACCTATAACTTCCAACTAGCAATCAATGCACAAAAAAGGTAGAACCTATCATTGCCAACTCTTAGTGTCGATACCTCAATTTTCATCTCCCGAACTGATGTTGGATCACCACCGAATCTCCCAAACAGAAGGTGGGCCTCGACCCAACAGGAGCCCACAACTGCAGGAGCAGCCGCGCACGATCACGAGGCAGCATTAAATGCAAGATTAAGGGCGAGGCAGTTACTTCCACTAAAAGAGTCGCTCCCCTAATGAAAGTGGATGTAATTAGGATAGACGTTACCAAGGTAATGACGCCATTAACTGTAATTACCCCAGAGGGCAGCCCGCTCCTACAAATATGTATCCCGTCCTAATAGAAAGGACAGGCGAGAAACAAGCTGAAAGCTACACACCACAAAGCAATACACACACGCTCATATTGGACCTAGGGTGGTTATCCTTCAGTAGGCCCGAACTAGTCTAAGTCCTATGTCAACCTTTTGAGATTAGATTCACGTTGTTCGCGCTCTCGATCCTACTCACAATAGCTGCCGATCCCGATCACAAATCGAGTGTCGACACTTATGATTAGGAAAGAAACATTTTTGAATGATGTCATGAATTTCCGTTACCTGCAGTTATGTATTACTATGTAGTACTTGCTATTCTTCTGGATGGAGAATTTCAATTTAATGATTTAATCTTTGTCCATGATTAAGAATAATGTGTCACTTTATTGTGCCCTTGAATGTACAAATTTAGGGCAATAAACTGCAGGTTTGAGAACTTACTGTTTGATAATGTGTGTGACAGGCTTTTGCCGATGCTTTTGCTATTCTCGAGAATGAGCTCATGTTGTTCGGTGCAGAACATAGCACGCCTGCCTCATCATTCAATATTCTAAAGAAAATAATCCCAAGTATTGATTCGGATGAGTTGTAACTTAAAAGAAGTGGGAGGGTTCCACATCTTCCATTTAGTATTGGATTGGAATGGTGTGCTCCTATGGTCTGATGGCTATGCAACTCTTAAAAAAGGGTAATACAGGTTGACACTCATGTTATGTATGAATTATATGCTAGTTATGTTTCCTGATTTACATTTTGATTTTAGCCATTGTACAGCCTGATTCACGAGTTGAACCGCTTGAATGGACAAAAAAGTTGATATGCGAAACATATTCAAGTGTATTGCCAAAGCTGAATTATAGTAGGGTGCAGGTTGATTTGCAAGCTTCTGGATGCTGAGACCTGAATCCATGTGGATCAGCATACTTAGGAGCGCATTTGTGCCACTTACAGAAGGTACATACATGGATGGCTGTAGCTTCTTCCTCTGCGAAGTAAAGCTGTTCGATCTAATGCGTGGTAAGTGTATATCTCATTCGCTTGATACAACAGATGATATTTCCTTCACCTTGCAACCAATATTATGCATTCTAATTGCTACTTGCCAATGAACTACACAAGTGTTTGACCTTTTAGTGATGAAGCCTTTCTTTACTCATTATCAAGTGAAATTTATAGTGACTATTTGAAAATAGTAATGAGCTCAGTGAATGATACCTTGCTGGTCAGGCCTGTAAAGTCATGGAAGTAGAGTACCAGATCGTTTGGAACTTGCAAACCTGAGCAGGACCAGAGGTTGTTCTAAGCATTGGACGATGAATGGAGACATTCACATGGATGAATTCTTATGGAGACAGACAAGGCCGTAGTACTTTGGCAGCCAAGAACTGAAGATTACCTCGTTTTGTGTTTACAGAGAACTGTGAATGGTGTGGGCAGATCTGCTCCGATGTGTAGTAACTGCTGGGAGGCGTCATTTGTGATTTGTCATCACAAAAGGTCCAGTAGGCAACTTCTCCAGATCGCCCTGCAGAGAACTTTCTGGCCACTAGCAATGAGCATCCTGAACGGAAAGATTGTTCTTGGACATCTTGAATGGTAGACAGGAAGTGCACTGTTTGTCATTATCACAGCGCTCTTGGTTGCCAAATAGTCAGTTGTACAGTTCGCTTACTGTATGTTCTACAGCAGTAAGAGGCGCCGTTTTGAGACCACAATGATGGAAATAATCCGTGATGAACCATGTTTAGTTTTGTATTGTCCTATCCAAGGAATTACGTGAGGTTGACACCATGGTTTATACAACATACATTGGCTACCTCTTATTTGCCGTGACATCTCTGTGACTATGCTTATCTGAGGTGACAACATGCTGGGGTCTGGGGAGAACAACATAAAGAAGAGAGGAAATAAAATGTTATCAGAAGATAGGTAGGCTACTAGGTTGTTGTAACGATGTGTTGTGTTGTACAACGCTGATATTTATTATTACACGATTATATTTTGTAAGTGATAATAAATTATTTTTACTTGATTGGTACAATAATTAGAGTATACTTATTTATTACTCTTTTCGGTTTTAAATTATTGGCACCGTTGACTTTTAATATTATCTTTGGTGAACAAGTTTGTTTCAATGTGTAAAATTATTAGTCGTGATTTAAATTTTACTAATGATAAATCAAAGAATAACAAAATTTTACACATTAGAACAATTTTTTTAATAAGATAAATGGTTAAAGTTGATGTTAAAAGTCAACGGTGTCAATAATTTAAAACCAGAGAGTATTACTATATTTTTATTATTAATTAGTAGTAATTAATATTATATTATTAGCATTGCTAAATATTCTTATATGCCATTAATATGTGATTACTTATTATCTTGAGAATAAGACGTATAATTAGGTAATATTATCCTCGTCCATTGTTGGTGCATCTCACCAATAAGATAAGCATA
>BCLH01001934.1:0-47891 GCA_001602315.1 Zoysia pacifica
AGTCTTTATTTTACACTGCAATAAGATGACGCTATTGCCATGAAAAAGGGTGGAGCTACGATGTGTTGAATCTATTGCCATGGATATCTAGTGTTGTAATAGTCTTAGTTTTTCATTGCACAAGGAATGTTGTATTGCCACAGAAAAGATGTCCTCGCAACACGTCTTTTTTTTGTGCAATGGATTAGTAGCGTTGTGAGAGCCTTAATTTTTCTTTTTTTTTCGAGAGAAAATATATTAATAAGATAGCATATTACATACCCGAAGCTTCAGAAAGCAACATTCTCAGAAGACTGAAAAATACAACATGCACTCTCTAGTTTTCTCATAACCATATTACATCCCATTCGAGGCAGATCGTTGGCGCCGCGCAAATCCCACTTTTCATCTCTACGAGTGACTCCAAAGCATGATCAGGCCGCAAGAGCTATTGCTTGTATTCTCCTCCACTCCTCCAGAGCGAATTGTTGTCGATGAACAAACATCGGCCGCCAACTCATGACGACGAAAAGAGAAAGGAAAGGAAAGTTAACCACTGCTGATCCAAAGTCCAGCAGTCGGACAACAGCCTCAGAGATGTAAACCACCCCTTCGCACAAAAAGAAATCATACCTCAAACCTTCGCTCTCAGAAACGCCTCTGAAAACGATGGAGAGGATGACGAGCTTCACCTCTGCCACCGAGGCTGCTCTTGCCCACGAGGAAGCGATTGAACCCCTCCTGGACATGGCTCCAGCAAGCCGGAGACGGTCGGGGAGCGGCCAGAAACGACCTCCCTTGTCGGAGCTCTCGCAAGCACTGTTGGGGGAAGAGAGACTTCGAGAGAGGAAGAAGCTAACTAAAACTACTAGAAAGAAGGAAGGACTATACAGAGAGTAACTCCCCCTCCGTTCCCCATCTCTGCCGAAGCCGGAACGGCTACCGGAGAGGACGGGGAACGGAGGAGCTCGTCGCCTGAGAACGGTCGCCTTCTGGTCGCCTCTCTTTACTGTAGCGCAACATTATCCGGTCGGGGACAGAACATGATAGCCTTAATTTTTCGGTGTGAAAGAGAGGTGGTATTGTCACGGAAAAAAAGATATAGTGGTAAAATGTCCATTTTTTGCCATGATATTTTCACGTTGTGTAAAAAAAAAGTTACACAAATTGCAATGAGTTTTTTCATTGCAATTTTTGTAACCTTTGACGACAGCTACATAACTCGCAAGGTTAAAATATTATAGCAAAAATTTGTGTTACCATGTGTTATACTTTCTCCTGTTCTTAAAAGAAGTCGTTTTAAACAATGTTTTGGTCAAACATAGGAATAGTAAGTTTTAATTATTAAGTTTAGAAATATGAATATTATATGTTTAGATTTGTTTTAAAGAGTACTTTTATAAAAGTATACATATATTATTTTTAATAAATATTTTTTAAAAAAATAGAAGTTAAAGTTATATTATAAAGACTATGTTATTGTTCAAAACAACTTTCTTTGTGAACCGAAGAAATATATTAGCATTGGAGTACATTTCACGGCAAATAATCATAATAGAATATTTATGAAAAAGGCGACATTCATTGATACACAGGAATATAGTTGTGGCAATTAACTATTGTATTCATGCAACAATAAGGACTAGGCTAAGGAAGTTAATGCACTTGAAATTTCTATTAAGAAAATGTAACAAATTGTTATGAGGATAATGTTTTAAAAGCACGCTTTCTGGCCAAAGTACTACGACATTTGTTTCTACCAGAAGCCCAAGGAAGAATAGAAGTTACAGTCATTTTAGATTACACGAGTAAAATTGGTAGGTTAATTGGAAGTCAATATTCTATGCACATTTACCAATAACTAAGAAGAAACATTGCTTTTCAATAATGCAACTAAAACTTTCTCAAATTAAATGGTGTTAGAGAGATTTGTCAGTACGACCCTATCACATGTCGTGATTTTGTCAGATGCTCTCCAACAAATTATATTTTTTTATTCATAGTACACCGCATTGATTATTTAAACTTTTAGCAGACGAGGAGAGAGAGAATAGAAAAAAAAACTGAGTGCCCTTGAACTCGAACAGTTCTCCGTTCACCGAACAGATGGAAGCGAATGTGCTGACTGAGATGGCTGCCGAGATGTAGGGAGACGACGAAACAGTGCGGGCGCCCGATAATGAGATGGAAGCGAAAGTGCTGACTGAGATGTGGCTGTCAAGAATGTTTACATGCATGCAAAGTACGATATAATCCTGCATGCCAAGTGCGGATGGCCCGGTTATATTTGGGCATTCGAGTGGGCATTTTTTTGGCCGACACGTGGCCTGTTATTTTTGGCACGGCCCGGTGAGATGGGCCGTGCCAGAGTCAACTCTCATATCGGCACGGTCGGTCAGATGGGCCGTGTCAGGGTCAAAAGTGAAAGGCTCGGTAGCGGCCCGGTACCCAGTAACATGTCAGAGAGGTCGCGACCCAGTATCCCCGGCCCCCCTCAAGTAGCTATATAAAATGGCGACCAAAACCCTAGCCCCAACCTCCCAGCCCCCCCCCTCTCGCCCCTGCGCCCAAGCCTGCCGCCCCACACGGGTGCGCACCGCCGTCGCCGCCAGCCCCACGCGAACGCACACCGCTATCGGCCACCCCTATGTTCTCCTCCTCTCTCGCGCGTCGCCGTTGTCTTCCTCCTCGATCCACGTCACCGTTGTTCTCCTTGTCGGATCTGCATCGCTCCAACCAATTCATGATGAAAATTTTAAAACATCATCGATTTCTGCACTCCGTGACACAAATTTTAAAATGTCATTGATTATCAGCCATCTGTGATAAAATTTATAAAACATCATTGATTCTTTCTGTTCTATGACAAAATTTATAAAATGTGACTGAATAGACTGCTGCAATATTAATGACGATTTTTAAATTTATCACGATAAATCTGTCACGAATTAAAACTTTTTTTTTAAGTGCTACCAGGCCGACTCACGGTTCAGACGCTGACGAGCCGTGCCTCGGGCCGGCTGTCGTAGCACGCTGCAGCACGACCTGCCTGGTCTGACGTGCCTAACAGGCGGCCGTGGCCGTGCTATTGAGTGGGCTGAGCCGGGCCGTTCCGGACGGCCCGAATGGCTAGATATAGGCCCGGTGCACCACACTCTTGCTGACGTGCGCCCCGGCGTTGGTTGCCTAACCTACAAAAAGGTCCCCTCCGGCGGCCACCCGGGAAGCTTTGCTGGAGTGCACCATCCACCAGGAAAAAAAAAATTCCCCTCCGCCGGCTACCAAGACTGCTGCTTCCTGCTGAGAGCGATTAGAGAGACGAGAGATCGAGAGGGCAGCAGTCCTGCGAGGGACGAGAGAGATCGAGAGAACATCGTTCTTTTATTTTTAAATTATTGTCACTGTTAATTTTTTATATCAATTTTGATTATTTATTTTATTAAAAAATTAATTTAAATTTAAAAATTATAAATTGTGATTCAAATAATTTTACTAATAAAATAAATTATAACAAATTAAATAATATTAATCAAAATTTTTAAATAAAATAAATAATATTAAAAATCAATCGTGACATTAATTTAAAAAAAAAAACAGTATGTTTCTTTCGACTCTTATCTCCTGCCGAACTGGGATTAGGCCAATGTGGACAGCTCTTAGGCTGTTATGCACATATGTTATTACGCATTTGACCACATTCCACAATATTGTTGTGGATTGTGGTGGGATTAGTAAAAGAAAAATGATATCATGTGATCATAAAAAATATTTTGTTTGATCACAGAATCCATTTTTTAGCATTGAGGTACAGACACAGATAGTGCAAATTATATTTTAGTCTAATACGTTTGATCAGACATTAGTTACAGTTATGATTGCATATTGGGTAATTTGACTCTATCCCACAAAGAATGTAACTGTGTATAATCGTAGAAAAGTGTACGAGATTACTAACTGAGAACGGCATCTTTTGATCGTAGAAATTTCATCACATATTATAAATTTGACCTTCCCATTGGCAATAATTGAATGTCACATCTATTTTACAATTACATAGATAGATTTTTATGGTCATATTAACTTGTGACAGTAAAATAATATGGTTGCGGGATATTTTAGGCTTTGACATCAAGTGTTGGATTTTTTTTTAGTTGACCACAATATTGTCACGGTGGGATTGTAAAAACTATTTGTTTGATCATAGAATCTAATTTTTTTTGGCATTGAGTCTGTTTCCCCTCTCTTCTTTATAAGCTGATGGCCGATATCCGTTCATCGACTATAATTCATTCGGGAGGAGAGTCCAAATGATGGTTGATGGTTGTTGCGGTAGATTCAAACGTTGGAATCACTCGTCGAGTTAAAAGGTGGGATGTGTCTAACTCGACGTTCTAGTCTGGTGATGGAGAGCAATGGTGATACCAGAGAGTATCTAGAAGCTAGGGGTTACGTTATGTAATCTCCAGTTTTTTAAGTGTTTATAAAAGCTCAGAATGTACTGTGCTTTTTCCGTAAAATAATTCCTCTTCGCAAAAAAAAAACAATAACAGCTTCCTATAGTATCCCTGTATTAACCTATCTCCTGCCATTTCTCTCTCCTATCAGTCATCCTCAGCCACCAGCTCACCTGCGCGAGCATTGGTTAGAGGCAACCTTCATCCGTTTAAAAATATAAATATTTTTAAGTTTGAATAAAAATCAAAGTCTTCTAACTTTAATTAATAATATCTACAAAATTATATAATTTTTAATAAAAAAATATTTTTTATGAAAGTTTATTTTATGATAATCTAAAAAATATAATTTTTATATAATAAAAAAATCATTAATTATTTATTATTAATAGTTAAAATGATAAAAATTTGACTTTAACTTAAAAAAATGCTTATATTTGTAATGGAGGAGTACTCCGTCTATCCATAAAAAAATTATTTTTTAACTTTTAAAAATTAAGTTTGATCATTCATTTTATTAAATTTTTTTCAAAAATAAAAATCAAATAATTCATGCTTATAGTATTTCAAATAATAAAACAAATCAAAAAAATTATATTTTAATAAGTTTTTTTAATAAAACGAGTCAAACGTGATATTGAAAGTCAAAAAATAATTTTTTTCATGGGACAGAATGAGTGCTCCTATTCAGTGCTGGTGCCGCTAGGACGAGTATATATTACGTACGAGACGGTGGGACTAGTATCTAAAATTCTGATTAAAAGAAGGAGAGCTTTAATGGGCTTCCTGTCATCCGTGGCTCACCAGACCGGTGCGCCGTTGGGGGGTCGGGGTGGAAGCACGCCGGCATGCGTGGCAGAACGAGGGAGGTGATGGGAGTGCGAGTTGAACGCGGGCGGACTCAATCGACTGGACGAGCGCATTCAGGATCAACAGGGTATATTCCGAGAACCGAGTCCGACTCGGGTGGGTAGCGGCGTCTCTCATCGGGACACATTCCCTTTAAATTATTTCGCAGATATCCTTGATATCGCGTGGAGGTTAAAAAAAAAAAATTGCGATGGCTTTTGTGGCTGGCGGAGCTTTCGAGTTTTCCTTAATCTTTGCAAGGACGCGAAGTACGAGTATGTTTGTAGGTCTAAGGTGGTACTTATGTGTGTGTTGTGTGATTGTGAAATCTGCAGGTGTGAGTTTTAGATACTAAAACTTTGTATGTGTCTCTTTGACAGAGTTTTCAAACGTAGTTTTTTAAAAAAATGATTTTTTGTCTGATTTTGTGTCTGATTCTAATAGTTTGTAGATAATAAAAAAGAATTATTTTTAGTCACAAAATCATTTAACAGGAGAATGTGAATCAAAAAATCAGAAGTTAAGAGCTCTGCAAAAAGTCTTTAAAAGTTCAAGTTAAAAAAAAGGAATATATTCTCTATTGGTGGCAGCCATCTTCAAGGGAGAACCAAATATTTTTAAGGTAGTGTTATTTTTTATCCATTTTTTTTGAGTTACCTCTCTAAACTAATATAGCTGTAGTATTGTTCGTGTACGAACAGGTTCACACTATCACACATACTTTACATACCTATGTACACAATAAATCTTACAATTACGCGCAGCTTCAATCTGCGTTCTTCAGATAGACTAAATTCTTCGAGCTCTGTAGGTGACGAGAACGTCACTCTCCCTCGGCACCACACGATGAGAGATCAATATTTCTAAGGCTCATTTGGAACGTAGGGTTTTTAATACAAATTATGCAAAAAATTTATAGAAATTAAACTAATTAAAAAAATAACATAGAGAGAGAGAACATTTTGCTTTCAATTTAAAGAAAGCTTTATTATGGGAGCAAAGCCCCGTGAGAGCCCCGATGCAGCTAGCCAACCGAACCTAGGTTTCAAAAACCTATTAAAATCAGCCAGTTTTCGCGAAAATGGGTGAAACCAATCAGATTTGATATTAGTGAAGCATCGGTTTTCACTGAAAATTAAGCTGAGAACGGTAGCAAAACCAATTAGTTGACCGATTTTTTACAAAACTGGTACTATTCTGATTTTCAAAACCCTAACCGAACGCAGCTCTCCTATTCAATCTGAGTCGGGGGGAACAAACGCACCTTTAATTCATTTCATGGAGAGAAACGGGCTAGCCGGCGCGGGTTCGAGGGCTGCTCGCCCGTGGGTCTCACCAGGTCGCGTGTCTCGCTCTCAACAGGTCACCGTCCGGTTTGTTTCAGTTTTTTTTTTTTGCGTGATGTCACAAAGAAAATGCGATATCTCATCGCGTATCGAACTTCGGTGATTTTAAAAAGAACATGCTCTTGATATTATGTAAAGATGTAGATTTGTTTAGTGTACGCAGAATAAATATGAGTTGAAAGTGTGTAAATACATGTGCATAAATGCGTATATAATCACATACTTACAGTTGTATTCAGTAAAAAAATTCAATTCATAGATTCTTCACAGTATCAGCCGAGAATTTTTTTTGGCTTCAATTAATGTTTGGTTGACCAAGTGGGTTGCACCGTCTGCTCTCCACGCTCTCCTTTTGTACAGCGCGTAGCTTTGTCACGATGGTTCAGTCGGCATGCAGCTTTTTCATGATAGTGCAACTTTGTCGTACTCCTTTTGAGCATTCTAAGGCAAAAGGTTGCCCTCGGGGTAGGAGTTGGCTAAAAAACCGTACCGTCCGGTCCGACAATCGGTTTTTATTTAAAATTCAAAATTAAAAAAATTGATGGATAAACCGATAAATTGAGCAGTATTTATTTCAAAATCTGATTTTGAATTTGTAGCAATTTTTATTGATTTTTGACTGGTTTTCACATTCCGATTTGATCGGTTCAAATGAAATAAAAAGACCCGACCCTTCCTAGGGCGCTCGGCGAATAAACAACGGAAACAGGAATCGGTAGGCTCTGAGAAAAAGAACAAAGCACCAGATGACACGGCACTGGGAGATCCAGTTGGACGATTTTTAAGGAGAGTGGAGCCACTGAGAAAGTGAGAAAACATGCAACTTCTCTTTCTGACGTGTCAAATATCGGCGTTTTAACTTCACCGTCGACGTGTAGAATTCGAGAGGCAGGAGAACGAACGATGGGTCGAGTGTGTGACCCTCGATAATTTAGTCTTTCCAGAACCCAAGATTTATCCTGATTTGGATAATGTGCTCTATATCCAGCAGTGAGAGTTTATTATCGAGCTTTGGAGGCTGTTTGTATAAGGGTTACATATGGTGGAGAGTCCAAGAAGTGGATCGGATGAACAAGAAGCGGTGTCAGATGGAGTTTATGCTGCCTACTCCGGTCTCTCTCTTTTAGAGGCCGTTTGATAGAACTTATTTTAATTAGTTTTATGCTTACTGTTTATATATCATAGATACAATAAAATATTATTTATATAAATTATTTTTATTTGAATATAATAAATTATATTTTTGAAACTTTTCAAACTTATAACATTATAACTACTGTAAGATCTTATTTGTTTCAGCTTTTCAGACTGATTTTTCTAATTAAAACTGAAACTAAAAAGTAAAACAAACAAAATTCTGAAAAATTAGCTTTTAAAATGCTAAAAAACTAGCTTATGAGAAAATGAACTAAGTGTTGTCTTGTCCTCATGTTGAGTGGCTGGAGCAGCAAAAAGATTACTCCTACTTTTGTCGCTGGGTCTGTGAGCAGTAGCTCCTCTAACAAGTACTTCTGCTCCTGCAAACCTTTGATTGCAAATACTACTCATTAATCTCATTTTATTTGTCACTTTAACTTTCTCTAATTGTTCAAAATTAACTATCATTTTTATTTCTCGATACAATTTTTTTTTCTCTTTTTAATGTATCTCTATCTCTATCTCTCTTCTTCTCGTTTTTAATACATCGCATCTCTTTTTATTCCAGTACTCAGAGCTAAAACCACACTTAAATCTAGACGGAGGGAGTACTTAACAATTTTGATTTTATTGTTCATACTTTGACTAATAATAAATATTAAAATATTTAATTAATTAAATTATAAATAACATTATAAAATTTGTCATATAAAATTTATATATCAAAATTTTATAGAAAAGATAAATAGTTAAATATTTTATAGAAAAATCAAAATTGATAAGTACTGCCTCCGCTCACTTTTATAAGTCGTTTTAACTCTACGCACGGGAATTAAAGAAAAGTGAAAAAGTATGGTACGCAGAAAATGAGTAGAAAAGAGATAGATATAGAGATTTATTGAGAAGATAAAAAATGTATTTTAAAAAGAGAAAGATGTACTGAAAATTGAAAATGATATATAATAAGAAAAAAATTAAATGTTAAAATAACTTATATTTATGAATGGAGAGAGTATTTATAAATAAAGGTTTGTATTATATAGAATCAATACTACCCACCCACGAGCAGAGTTCGGAGTCTCGGGGATCGCGCATGGTTCTATCGCACCGAAAGGGTTGTTGGAGATTTATTGACTAAACCTTACTTCTTCCGTTCTAATAAAAATTTATTTCTAAGTTTTGTTGGTTGCAATTTTAATCAATTATTTTTATAGATTTAATTAAATTTAAAATCTAATATTTATACTTTTAAATTAATCAAAAAAATTACTTTTATAATATATAATATTTATATCATTAAAATTAATTAAATTTATTAAAATCATTGATCAAAATAGTAATCAACAAAAATTAAAAATAAGTTTTTATTAGGATGAAGGAAGTATTAATTTGACTTAGAGAAGTTTACGGGTTCTCTTGATGCTCTAAATGTCAATCTGGTCCAATTTAAAATTTTAAGGACCACTTTCAGAAGAATTTTTGAAGGAGGGAATAAAAATAGACATCAATGTTTTTCAGGCTAATCTCAAAAGAATGTCCTTTGAAGTTTTTTTTTGTTGCTTTCTTAGAGAGCACGACTCAAGAACCAAGCAGCCAGAATCCTCGATCCAGCCCCTCTTGCCCTCCTCGACTCCGACCACACGAAGCAGTCGCCCACGGTGGCCACTACAACGTGTAGATCATTGGATTATTCCCCTTTCTGTCATGGCGCTTCTTGATTCCCAATATATATATATATATATATATATAATCTCAGAATCGTTTTCTATAATGCTTTTATTTTTAAATGATTTTGTCTCTATTGGTATGAGCTGCGAAGCAATGAGATTAAACGAGAGTAGATCAGCTGGTTTTTTCTCCACCTGACTTTGTTCTCTATTTTGATTTGATTTGTGAATACTTTCCTAAGGTGTTGCCAATAGGCTCCCAAGCCATATTCTTATGTTTTCAATTCCCATAAGATTGGAGGACCTATGTTTTTACTATTCGCATGTTTTCCCTCTTCAAAACGGGCTATAGCAGTCTCTCTTCTCAGTTCTCGATAGAAACTAAAGAATCCGGTTTGGAATGGTTGATTTTTGTGGAGAAAATAAAAGAAAACGAAAACACACACACACACACACACAGGCCTGTGTGGATAAGAATGGCCTATCTGATGGGTGAGCTAGCGCTGAGCCTCCAGAAAAGAAAGGGCCCACATGTGAGGCTAAGACTGTACTCATTTGCATAAGTTTTCTAATCCACCATTATCTGTTAACTGCTTTTATATTTCTTGATGAAATTAAGAGCTTTTATCGTGTGTTTAGATGGCAATGGGTCGGGTTCCAGTCAGGTGGAGCAAAAACCCGTCCAAGACAAGAGATGTTGTCGGTAAAAATTGAGACCTACACTTGCACCCGCGAGTGAAAACCGAGATCTGCACCCACATCCGTTGGGTCTCGGATGGGTCTCGGGCACCATCGAGTTTGACGTGGACGATGTGTGATGCGGCGGGGGACAAACATTCCTATCAGGGTAGGGCCGGTCTTGACACAATCGGTGTTGTGCATGTGTGGATGCGCGGGCAGTAAGGCACGGGTGAATCCGGAGGTGGATGTGGCCGCCTTGGATGGGAACAACCGCACATGGCTAGGGCATACATGGACACCATCAGATGGGGGTGACCAGGCACAGTGGGGGCTGGACGTGGTGTGACATCCCACATTTTCCAAAGTCAAAAAAATTCGAATATGAATGTAATTTGAAACTTTCAAAGAAAGCAAGCTAAAAAATTTCAAATGAAGAAGATAAAAGTAAATTCTTATTTGAATGTGATAACAAGGATTAGCAGGTCTTAAAAAGAGTTTTGTAAAAATTTAAATCCAAAGATTCAAAGTCCCAGATTAATCTACTTCTTTAAAAGAATTACCTGTGTTCCGAATTTTTTTTCAAATTAAATCTATTTCGAATTTGGAGATGGTCCTGAAACTAAAGTTGTTCATCATCAAAATTTTTTCAACCTTACAAAGTTTCAAATTCATCGGAGCACGAAAAGTTAATCTTTTGAGGAAAAAAACAGAGGGCTGCCCCACTTGTCAGCCACGCCTTCTCCTTCCTCCATCTGCCTTCGGACAGCGCAGAGCCGCCGCAGCGTGCATGCACTTGGTCCATGTCGTCCGGCTTTCTCCTTGCCACCCAGCTGTCTCTCTCGCTCCTCCTTCTGCTCCCTCTCCCTCCCGGCCTCTCTCTTGCGCTCTCTCTCTTTCTTCTCTCTCGCCTGAGGCGGCCGAGCGCATCGTCGCAGTGGAGCAGCTCCTCTGAGCCGGCTTCACCTTATTCCTCAACAGGCCGGCGTGCCACCACATCCCCTAGCCTCCACTTCCCTCCTTCACCCCTTGCTCGCAGCGAACCGTTTGAATTTGGGGATTTTTCCCCAAGTCTGTTCTTCGGACCAGCCACCGCCTTCTCTCCGAATTCACGGACACCGGTTTTCAAAGCCTTGTTGCTGCAGTTCATCGGAGCTGAAGGACCCCGCCGACGTCGACCTAACTCAGGCCCTTTTCGACACCGAACTACCACCGCGCCCCTCTTCTCCTTGGTCTGGTGAAGCTCTAGGTGAAAACCGTTTCGAGTTTCGTCCACCAGAGTGGCGTCACGACCTCGTCGAACTTCTCCCGGAGTCGCCCCTCACCGCCAGCCAACTTCCGGCGAGGTCTCACCCTCGGCGACCACTCCTCTGTGTTCCCCAGGCCGTGGCAGTCATTTTGGGCCCGGTACCCAGCTGGGCGACTATCTGGGGCACGGCAGGCTGACGAGCACCGCCGCACACCGGTGACCCAACATTGGCCGGCGCCAGCCACCATGGGCTGCCTGGTCGAGCAGGCCGGATCCATGCGGCCAAGCGGGATCCCGTGCGACCCGGTCCATGGTCTGCCACGTGGCCCTGTGGGCTAGGGAAGGGTTTTTAATTCGGAAATGCATTTTTAATTGAGCAGAAATTCAATAACTCTTGCAAAAATCATAGAAATCGCATACTTGCTCGTAAAATTTTGAAAAAACTTTGTTACACTCCTAAAATCATAATTTTTTTATTAAGCCTATTAAACACCCTTATTTAATTATTTAAATAATGATTAATTGCTAATAATTGTAAATGCATGTTTATTTCATAATAAATTTTGTATGTATATTTAATTAATGATCCTTTGCATGCTTGTCACATACATGATTACAGAACAGGATAAAATTGTTTTAGACCTATATCATTAATAATTATTTTATAATTGATTTATCTCTATTTTCTAGTAATTAACATAGTAATTAGTGTAGATGCCGATAATTAACCAAATTTTGTCATAAATTGTCTTTACTGAACTTTGACCCATTAAAATTGATTAAGGCCCAGTGACATGGCTAAATATTATTAAATTAGTCCTTTCATTAAATTAAGTGAATTACCTTTGTAATTAACTAAAACACCTATACTAGATTTAGTTAAATTACCTAAGATAGTTATAATTATCGTTTAAGCTCTACAAGTATTTTTTTTACTTCAGTTTAGTTGAAGTTATTTACTTGATACTGTTTTAGAGTATTGAACTAATTAAATATCAACCTCAACTAATAAAAGAAAGGTTATAAATTAAGAGACCAATTAATTAATCTTCGTAATTACAAACCCATTTTATTCCTTTGTATATTATTCAATTAATAATTATTGGTTTAATCCACTGTATTGTTATCATTGCATTGCATGGCATGCATATTTATATTGGCATTATTTTCTTTTGTTTAGTGAACGACGCTCCGAAGAGTGACGTGGGTACTACATAGGGTGGGTCTTTTGTGATTGATTGCTATGGAACACCTGTAAACTCAAAGCAAGCGTCATGCATACTAATTCTTATATTATATAATTTATGAAATAAATTAGTGTATCGTTATTGCATTGTCGGGCAATAGGATATATTTGGTTATGGTAGCTCTGATTGTTACCCACTCCTTGACTTGTCTTAGTTTTATAGACAGGGGTGGGTTGTTATTTAATCACGGTGTGTCTTGCTTAGCCATACTTAGACCGGTAGAAGTCAAATTGGTGAAAGGTCACCACCTTTTCGCGAGTATAAAATCTTTATTTACCTTGTTACTAGTGTCGGGATCATATACCCTATGTGCCTACTCCCTCAAACTAAATACGAAAGCCTAGCTACAAATTACGACCCATGGCTGAGTCGTAGCCTGCAAACAACTTCACTCCGCTAAGTCCCAAAGGCAAGGTCTGGCCCCTCGAGGGTCAGACTCGGCCCGACCATCTGAGGGTCGGGGCTGCACGAGAACAAAACCCAGCCATCCGAGGGTTGGGGAACCACCTTACTCGTCTAACCTTGGGGTTGGTCACCACCTTGACGACCAACCTCTGACAAGTGCAGAGGTTCTTGACACCATGACTGCGGACAAAAAAGCAACTTTTGTCCCTCCCGCGTTAGACAAAGGATGAACGAAGGACATCGACGAGCAGCTCTGGCGCTCAGGAGGCACAGAGAATAAACATCGAGATGCTCACGGCCCCACCCATCAGAGGGCTATCCAATTTCATAGGCTCCAAGCTTTATAATCCCAGTATGCCCCCCTTTATAAAGGCGCACTGGTGACCCTAGACACACGATTCATGACCAACGAGATACACAAGATAGACAGCACACAATCCCACATCACATGCGCATTCAAAGAGAGCAGGAGTTCTTGATCGAGCGAGAGCCCTACCTCATTGTAACCCCCATTCGATTGAACAATACACACCCCAATCCTAGATATAGGGTATTACGTCTTCAGACGGCTCGAACCAGGCTAAAATCTTTTGAGTCTCCTATAGACTAGACCACATCAACGAGAAGCGAGCACGAATCCCTCTTTACATATAAAAATCGTACTGTGCCGGTGGTCAAAACACCAACAACTAGTATGGTTGGTTTGAACCTGTTGATGAAAAAAATTGAGGTCGGACACAAAGGATAGGTTGACAGCCGGAAATGAGTCATGTGTGTGGTAGCCCTTTCTATGTCAATTAAGGACCGGTCGTTTTTAATGTTGGGTTAAGCACTTTCTGTTTATACCACCTGTCAAATATAATGGTAAGACAAGCTGAATATCTTATTTGCATACTAGCGTTTAGCCCATGACGACATATCTTGACTGACACACACGAGTAATCACTGGGCTTCCACGAGACACAAGATCGATTCTCTCTGACATGTCGATTGTCCAACTGTTTGGAAATAGATAAGAGAAAAATTGACATGAGTGCTTTTTTATGCAACATCATGGGTTGCATAAACAAGATGGTTCTCAAGTCGTGTGAGTACAATTGGACTCCTTTACAGAGTGTATAATCAGTTCGAATTGTCGCAGTCTCGGTTATGACCTCGATTGGTGTCTATCATTATTCATTGTAGTTAACAATTTTACTTATTTAATAAATGATGGTGTAAAGTGGTGGGATATATTAGAGATGTATTGTTGATACATCTCTTGTTATTGTTTTTGCATAATTAATATAAGCAACACAGTGTTACTGGTCCTTTTAGTCCTGCATCCTTATCCTTGATTTGTACGATTGCATTCAGATGCGCACCGCAATGTTATGGGAACGCGCAGGGAATACTCAAATTGCAGACACCCCGATGCGAATGACACTAGCGAACTGTCCTAGTGAGTGCCACGGCTGTGTACGACACTACAGTTGCATGACTCTTGAGTCCTCGTCCTGGTCTATATCTACCCGCCAGTGCATGCAAATCCCTTGCGGCATCACAATTCACGAGCAACACTTGCAAGCCGTTGTCAAGTAACTCGTGAGTTGGTGGCAGTCTCATCGCCGCAGCTCTTTCGGACGGACGGTGGGTCTTTTTCTCTGAGCCCGTTCGTTCCTCATCCATTCTTCAAAGGTGGTTCCAAACTTAGCAAGAAATGAATGCGATTACATCTGTTGATTGTGTATATGCGCTCTAAGAAAAAAATAGAGTATTATTAATTTACAGCAGCTATCCCCTGTCTGGCAATGCTAGAGTTTCCGAGTTTGATCAAAGTAAAGTATAAAAAAAAATTATTTTGATTCACTGCTTATCCTTTATTTCAAAACAATTTAATATTTATCTTCGATCAAACTTAGAAATGCAAATATTTCTGGATGCAGTGGGTAATCTAATTTCCAAAGTAATTAAATGTGAAAATCAACGCAACTGAAGCTTCAACATGGAGGATAGCTCGACCATCAACGCAACTAAAGCTTCGGTGCAGGTTTGTCTCTTTATTTCACTTTCATCTACACCCTACAATGCTAATGCTAGAGATTACCACTTACATATTTGTGTGCTAGTTGAATGATTTTATTTTTTGAGGTTTGTTACAGTGTTTGGAGTTAATAATAACTGTTTATTTCATTAGATCTAATGTTTAAAAACAGAGGGTTATCTACTAAAAGTTACTTTAATTTGTCACATCGTTTGACATATTTTTTACCTGCTCAACAGCATAAACTATTCTCGATCGTTTGACAATTCACATCGTTTACATCACATCCAATCGTGCAGTTTGCATTCTTACGAAAACAAAGTTGTCTAGTCTCGAACACATACGCACAATATTTTTTTGTCAACGACGTACTAGAAGCTCAAGCACAAGTATCCCATAGACATTTTCCAAAACCAAAATGCACTCTGGAATCATATTTAAACGGCCTTCTTCAGTAATCAACTTTTCCTTCCTGTACCAAGCTTCAATACACTAAGCTTTGGTGCTTCAGGCAGAGTTAATTTGGGATAAATATTTGTCTTGTCCCTGATCGAGTTGCGTGGTCTCCTTTTGCATAAGTATGCTAATAACTGATTGTGTACGCAAATAGCAGACATTATGCTAGTGAAAAAATGATGAAAATCCATACATGTAGAGACCTTGTAGCTACGCATGGAAATGTTTCTGATCACCATAGACGACTGATTCCATTTACATTTTTTTACTTCCAGAATGTTATATTGACAGGACAGGGAATGGAAGGGAGAACTATTAGACCTGACGGACATGATCAAGAGGCGGAACTATCACAAATCAGAGAGGAGTCGCCTACTTCTCGCCCTGGAGCCGAGGAACAGCATGGTATTGTATTTTTTTCCCCATGTCTGTCGTCATCATATTGTTATTATTCCCACTTTGGGAAGGGAAACCACCCATGACTGCCATGTTTGGTTAGCATGTGCCACGCATGCATGTTGATTGAGTACGTTTGCCCTTTATGATGCAACTGTTCAGAGGACGACGAAGAAGATTTCAGCAATGTTGCCGAGAATTTCAGCAAGATTACCGAGAAGGTGAGGCAAGCAATTCCTCGACGCTACCAGCAGTCCCATGTGCCGACCATTTATGTGGTACCAAGGGACCTCGCGGAGGGCACCAACGACTCGTACGAACCCGAGGTCGTGTGCATCGGCCTCTTGTTCGACCAGACGGAGCGTACAAAGAAGCCCCGCCGCAAGCTCGAGAAGTACAAATGGTGCTGCCTCCGCAAGCTCCTTGTCACCAAGGGAAGACAGGCAAAAGCGGCTGACTGGGATCCAGAAGTGCACGGACCACGGCTTCACGCGTGCTTGGACACGGTGAGGGGCCTCGAGCTGCAAATCCGCGACTCCTACGGCGGCATGATCTTCGACGGCGGCAGCGACACGCTGGCGCTCATGATGCTGCTCGACGGAAGCTTCCTCCTCCACCGCCTGCTCAAGTTAGCAAGGCTGGCCGGCGACGAGAATGTGGAGGAGGACAACGATGACGACTGGACTCAGATGGTCGGCCTTTGCGGGATCTGGGGAATCGTCGCGCGCGATCTGCTGCTGCTCAAGAACCAGATCCCCTTCATCATCCTCCGGGGGCTGTTGAGGTGCCTCAGGGGCCGTGCTTGCAACAACAACGACGACGACGACACCCTAGTTAAAGGTGGCCTTCGGATTTTTGAGTCTATCAGTCCAGGGCCAGCTGCTGCAGGCAGCTCCTCTACCAACATATCTATCAGTCTAGAGCCAGTTGCTGCAGGCAGCTCCTCTACCAACATATCTATTAGTCCAGGATCAGCTGCTGCAAACAGCTCCTCTACCAATGTATCTATCAGTCCAGGGCCAGCTGCTGCAGGCAGCTCTTCTACCAACATACTCCTATCTATCAGTTCAGGACCAGCTGCTGCAGACAGCTCCTCTCCCAACATACCTATCAGTTCAGAGACAGCTGCTGCAGACAGCTCCTCTCCCAACATACCTATCAGTCTAGGGCCAGCTGCTGCAGACAGCTCCTCTACAAACATACCTATCAGTCTAGGGCCAGCAGCTGCAGACAGCTCCTCTACCAACATCACCTGCGACGTGAAGCACCTCCTGCACCTCTTTCACATGTCCATCTGTCGTAACTTGACCCGCCCACCTACCACCAAGTCCAACGTGCCTGGTAGGACCTGTCAGGTTGACGACGCATCGACAACGCTGCCGCTGTGGGTGCCGTGCGCCAAAGAGCTGGAAGAGGCCGGCGTCACCTTCCGGGCCAAGAAACGGAAGCAGCACGACGGAAGCGAGGAGACCTTCCTCAACGTGAGCTTTCGCAACGGCGTCCTGGAGATCCCGCGGCTGGAGCTGCACGACTACAGCGAGGCGCTTTTCAGGAACCTCATTGCGTTCGAGCAGACCTACCTGTACACGCCGGGCCACGTCACCATCTACGCCCTCTTCATGGACTGCCTCATCAAGACGCCGGAGGACATGCGGCTCCTCCAGCACAGCGGGGTGCTCGTGAGCCATATGAACGGCGAGAGGGACGTCGCCACGGGCTTCTTCAGCCGCGTCTGCGCGCAGGCCCACATCTCTCGTGACCAAAACTACCTCCGCGACGTCATGGAGGACGTTGTCAAGCACCAAAGCACACCGTGGCGACGCTGGCGAGCCGCGCTGATGCGCAACTACTTCAGCAATCCTTGGGTCACCACGTCGCTCGTCGCAGCCTTCCTCGTGCTCGCCATGACGGCGCTGCAAACTTTCTTCGCTGTCCACGGCTACTACAAGCCACACGCAAGCAATTAAATACTGAAATCAGGGTCAAAATTATTACTACTAGTAGTAATAATTATGTTGTTGTAACTTGTCTCTTTGACGGTATTGATTGTATCTGTACTTGTTTCATATCGTTATACTTGTCTGTAAGCAATGTGCCACCAGCATGTACCATGTTTATACACCCTCACCCATCGATAAATAAACGGGATAAAGACTTTGTTCTATCAATTTGTGTCACACTAATGCATTGAATGGTGCGCGGTGTGGAACACAGGATGTGCGGTGTGGACGCACAGGAGGCCCCAATGTGACGACTGCAAGAAGCCCCGTTTTGCTTTGTGTGGGGTCGACGAGACGAGGTGGTCGCCAGCGGTGAGCAGCGGCTTGGCTTCAACATCGGCGAGATTGTATGCATGAAACGAAGCAAGAGAAGAGGGAGGACAACGGATTGGGAGATGTGGTCAACACGAATGGCCCGAAAGGTGGGGATCTAATGGAGAGCTAGGAGTCGCGGCCACAGAGACGTGAAATCCAGTGCAACGATCTGAGGATCCAAGCGGGAAAAAGCTCAGGGACGTGTGTGTATTAATTAGAAGTGCTATTTGCGTAACTGATCCTAGTTGAGAAACTAATTGTATATTTATCTTTGTTTTTTAAGTTTACACATTTGATCTTTGATTTTTTAAAATGAACAATGAGATTAAACTCTGCTCCGTTATCTCCACTTCAATTGATCCGTTTTGTAAAAAAAATATATATATAATAACATATAAAAAATTCAGCAATAATTAAATGTATTTTGAATGTAATTTAATTAAAAATTTGAATGCTTTGACAATATTTCGAATTGCTTTATTTTTTAAAATTTCAAAAACAAGGTAGTTCTGTCCTTTTCCTATAGTGTTCATTATCTATTGATTTTTTTCTATTTTTCTAAAACATTAAAAAATTTGTTGCTAACGGTGTTAGAAATCAGAGCCAAACGGCAGCTTCAATTTGAAAAATCAAAGTCGAATGCGCAAATCCTAAAAACTATGACCAAACATACAATTAGCTTATTAACTTGGTCACTGATGCAATTGTCCCTAATTAAAACTAATTGACACAAAAACCCGTAGAATCTTCTAGCCAAAATAGATTGACACTCTAATTACATACGATTAACATAGTCTAATTGCTTGACCTGGTGGATCTTAGACTTATGGTTTGATGAGGAAGTCTTGTGGCTGTTCGGTGTAGGACATGGATGCGGACCTCCTCCCAGGTGTCCTGCATAGATCGGCATGGCCTTCAATCCATTCCTCAACTAAATTCTGCCAAAATTCCAGATAAAAATAATTATAAGGGCTGTCACGAACTTACTAACTTATTGCCCTTCAATAAATCTAAGAATGACAGTAGCTACAACATCCTCATATCTTTAGTACTCTCAAGTTGAGGTAAACTTACACCTCATTTTGGACCTATTTCAATACATGAGAGAGATTATGAGATACTTTAAAACTTATTAAAACTTATCCCTATACTTTACAAGTCTTTAGCATGTAACAAGTACGAGAGCATGTCACATTTTGAGTTTATCGGAAAAAAATTTCCTTATAGAGTCACCATTATTCTGTGAACTCATGACAGTCCACAGCTTTGGCTCTATTAAGATAACTAATACTAATCAAAAGGCTAACTTAATTATCTACTCTTCCCCTCGAAATGTGGATTAAATTACAATGCCACATTTCGACAAATTCTCATGACACCTGTAAACAACACAACAGAGGACTTTCTTTAACATCATTCCCATCCATTAACTTTAAAACTTTATCACATAACTTTCTTATAATGATACATTGGCAGCATAATAATCAAACTTAGTCTTAGCCAGCGCTCTTTATGAGTGCAATTTTTTTTTATACTTAGTTATAGCACACATATGCTTTACAGTTAATAACTTTATGAAATGTGATCTAATTGTCTAAGGATTCTCATAACCAATATCATAAAGTCCCTCCTGATTAATGCCAGAAAAATTTAACATATTGAAAACTTGTGGATTGCTCCACAAGATTCAAGTGAACTAGGAGATTGCTCCCCCAGATCCTAACTGGCGTGGTTATAAGAAAACATTTCATTAGATCTGTCCCCATTAGATGATTGACACAAAGAAGATCCAAATATCTTCAGAGATATCCTAAATTATTAATATCTTATCTGATGGGACATTATTTCTTATTTACAAATGTGTGCATACTAATAGTCACTTCGGAAATAAAATATATACCTTATTTCATTATTATACAACGAACAACCAAAAACATATGGTTGAAACATAACAGTAAGGACAACAAAATAAACTTAAAAATATAATAAGTATGAACAATAATAAATTATGAATAATAAATATACCATAATTTAAATCGTGCGAGGATAAAACTAATATAATATAAACAATGAAAACTTAGTCTCTTCGTAACACCGTTGGGCAGAAAACAGAGAATGATAATATTCACAAAACAGTCTTACAAAAGATAGACGGATTCACTCATAAATATGACAAACAATGTTAGTCAATATGTGATCACAAGAATCACTAAATGCAATCATTATACCTATGAAAGTGACACATAGAGTATAATCAATGTTGGTCAGAATATACCTAAGTGTTATAAAATAATCACATAATTAATGTAAATCTCTAATCAAGATTTCCAGTTGGTTCGATTCTTATTAGAGATATCTTCTATGGTGACAAAGATGTCACATGATTATAATCTCCTAATGACATAAAATCTCTAATCAAGACTTTCTATTGATTCCATCTCAATTAAAGAAATCTTACTTATACAGAAAACATAAAAGTGTCATATGACACTACGTAATTCATGACCGATAGTTTAACGAGATATGACTTACTCATCATAAGTTTGTGATCATAATTGCTTGAGACTTGATAAATCAATAACTGAGTTAAACTCAGAGTAAGTTGAATGACATGCGACTACAAACAACTTTGGTAGTATATGGCCAGGAGTCACAAAACAAAAAACATAATTTCAAGTCTCTAAGCCGTTAGAATTCGTAACTTTTCTTAGTGCAGAAGCGGAAACTAAATCATTAAACCAAATGTCCTTAGAATCTTAAACACTACATAATCCTCAAATAATCCCCACGAAAAAAGCGGCGCTGCGTGATTATGCGCTGAGCGACAGGCCCACGCCTCGCTTCAGGCCTTAAGCAGCTGCTACGCGTGCGTGGCCCTTGGCGTGCGAGCAGGTGGAAAAGCGGAGTGGAGGCGGCGAGGAGCATGCGAGCTCACATGGTGAGAAATCAATTTCGTGGCTTGGCGCGCAGGCGCGACGGGAGGGAAATTGGCTATCGCGCAGCCGCACAGGCCGGCAGATAAAAGGCCCTGCGGCTATGGTAAGATGGAGATTGACCTACAGTCGTGCCGCCAGTTCCCATCTTCACCAGCTATTCCTTGCTTCACGCATGTCCAAGACGCCGGGCTGCTCATCGACACCGTCGTTCTGCAGCATCCTGTCCGGCAAGCAAGGTGAGGCCCTCTCTCCTCCAATCCTCCCTCTGTTCTTCTCTGCGCCTCCCTCCGTTCTTGCTTCCCTCTGTTCTCTTCGGGTCCCTCTGTCCTCGCTTTGAGCAGAGAAGGGTGTCGGGGCGAGTGAAATGCTCTCGGCAGGACATCAAGCACTGGTGCATGCCGACCCACTCAAAAAGCTAATTAGGTAGTGGATTAGACGATTGTCAATTTGTTGATAGTGCTTGATTAAACAATTGTCAATTTGTTGTTAGTGCTTGGTGCCCTTGGAGAGTTTACTCTCTACTTTAGTCCTTTGTGCCTAGAGAGTAGAGAGTAATAGATTAATTGATCAGCTGCTTTGTCCCCTGCCTGTACAAGATCGATTAATGGATTGGTGGATTTGTGCCATGCTTCGAACTTGACTCGTAGGACGGCAACAGATGATTATTGCTTCTTTTTGTACTTAAAAGGTGCATGCAAGAGCTTAGGAGATTCGTTTGGATGAGTACTGATTTTTTCTGAATTTCTGTTAATAATATTCAGCACTTTGGTTATTCAAAATTTCAATGTATTTGATATATGTCATCTTTGTGCTACTCTTAGGAACAAGGCTGTCAAGAAGTTGACATCACGAAGCTAGCTAGGCAAGAATTGCGTAGAGAAACCAACCTCACAATACAAATACGGTGTGCATATACTTCTTTATATTTACAATATTTTTAAATCAGCCTTGCTACAGTAGAAATGCCTAGGCGTGCCTAGGAGCCTCTAAGCACACTAAGCTCTAGGTGTACGGTGACCGCTTGCTTAGCGTCTAGCGTCTAATTTTCCGTAGAATAATCCTAATAATATATGCATAAAAATAAATATAAACATTAATAGTCTAAATCATGAAGATGAACAAAAGATGGTCTCAATTGTTCACATTATATATGTATAAGCAGGAAATTAGTTAGATATAATTAACCAATAAATTTCAATAATCCATTAACATAACCACATTGGTCAGTACATGACCATGAATCATCAAAACTAAAATGCATTATAATTTCCCATAAATTGCTATAAAGCAAGAAGAGAGCTAAACTTTATAATTGAGACTTATTGAATTATTGGTTAATTGGTACCATGCCATTATAATTTTGATGGTTTGAAAATATACCACTAAACTTTCGAAAATAGTACCGGTGTCATTATAATTTTGACGAAGTTGTAAACATGTCATTTTATACGGTTTTTAAGGTCCACTGGCAGCCATTTGTATTTTGGTATATCCATTTATGCCTTGTCTTCTTCAACGAATCCGTCTTTGCCGCGGCGGCATGCGCACAGCTGCTCGCTGGTTGCCGCCGCCTCGTCCCGGCGCACGGCACGATGGCAGGTCGGACGCGGCTGGCCAGCGCGCGCGAGGCGGGAGGGGGCTGCGCTAGGAGAGCCGCCCGGCGTGGGTGTGAGCTGCCAGCGTGGGCGGGCAACGGGCAAGAGGCTGTGGTCGCGGCCTTACCCGGCCTTAAAATCTTTCCCCAACGCTACCTGCTCCTTCCTCTAACCATTTCTCGCCCGCAGAGCAAGCAGCCGACCACAGAATGCTTCCAATTCGAAGAAATTGGGAAAAATCCCCATTTTTGACTGATGCGCCATTGCCGGAATTTGGAGCTCTTCCGGTGAGCTGTACTTCGATTGCTTGAGCCTCGAGCACCTCCAAATGCTGCTGAATCAATCCCCATGCCTATTGTTCCAGGAATATGGAGGAATCACCACCACCACAGTCGTCATCTTCTTCCTCCGTCGCCGCTTGTCGCTTGCTTAATTTTGGCCTCCACCACCCAGCCAGCGTCATGGGTGAGCATCAGTGCATCCCCTAGATCCTTTTCCAAATCCCGGTTTTGATTCTACCGCTCTGCTTTGCGTGCTGCCTCTGGCCTCGCCACACCACCGCGGAAGCCATCACGAAAGCGGCAGACTCCCACCTGGTAGACCCAGACTGAACTCGTCGTGAGTCCACCGCCGGCGAGTGGCCTGAGAGCCTCCGCTACCCTGCTTGAGTGCGTCAGCCTCCCGTAGAGAAAAGAAAACAGAGGAACACGACCGAAATCAAAGAAGAGGGGCAGAAAGGGAAATATGAAATATACCTACCTGCAAGAGGGCTCGGAACTATCGAAAACGTACAAAATGGCACGTTTCTAGCTTCGTCAAAATTATAATAGCACCAGTTATATTTTTGAAAGTTTAATGATATATTTCTAAATCATCAAAATTATAATAGCATGGTACTAATTGATCTTTGAATTATAAAAGGCTAATTAAAACCTGAACATTAATATTAAAGCTTTACTCGACGATGAATCATTATTTGAGAAAGTCAAAAAATCAAAAAAAAAAAGTTCAACTAAGGAAGTCAGCCTCATAAGACCATTAAAAATAATCTTAATGGCTTATATACATATCACAAAAACCACACTTAAATATGGGAAATATTCTTGAAAGCATAACTTAAATTGTGGTAGAGGGTAATGTATCATTATTTGGTTCATAATACTCACATTTTTGTGCTAAACAACAACTTATGAAATTGCACTAAAAGATAATTAGGTTAATCATGATCTAAATGCATTAGTTATTATGACCCATTGTCAAATAAGCCTCATACTCATAGGTACTAAAAACATAATCTTACAATGCATAATATATTCTCAAATTAAATTTTTGTTGCTCGCATTTAATAAGAGAACGCACATTAATTTACAGCGGAAAAACTAATTTGTTAATTTTCAGGCAAATTGCAGGGCAATCTACTATAAATATTATCATTGTACATCATAAAAGCCTGATAGAACATGTAATTTATCCAATAATGCACAACCCAAAGAGAGCAGCTCAAAAATATAAATTGGCTTTAATACTCTGAAAATAATTGAAGCATGCATGTAAAAGGATAACGGCCCATGAAATTTCATAACATAATGCACCCAAACAGGACGGCTAATAATTTCTGAAAATATTCAGCCCATTTAGTCAAATTGGTTCATTAAGGGCCCACAAGAAAAAAACACCTTAAAAATTTATAAGAAATTGCCAATTAACGGTCCATTAGTTGAAAGTGGTCTAGAGGGGGTGAATATGCAACAACCTAAAAATCAACACTTAAAAATAATTTGATCAGAAAAACAGAGAGCGGACTAGTCTGGTAGCAAACAAGTTCGGTCCTTACGGATAAGTCCGCTTGTCGCAGAGGAAAAAGATCAAACTAAAAAAAAGACAAGAGACACAAAGATTTTTGACCAAAGTTCAGCTCCACGAAAAAGGCTATGTCTCCGTTGAGGAGTCCACAAAGGACCAGGTTGCACTCAACCCTTAACCTCTCCAAGTGACCACAAAGATCAACTTGGTTTTCACTAGATCAAGATGGGTGATACAAATCTCTCGGATCTCATCACAATGTCTTTGATGGATTCTGTGCGACACCTAGTCGTCTACAAGATGAATCTCTAAGAGTAATAAGCCCTGCAAGTCCTGCAATGAAAAAATCAAGTGCTTAAACTGAATCGAGAGATGAAAAGACTCACAATCTTCTCTTCCTTCAATCAAAACCCTAGAGGATTCAATGAAGAATGACTGGAGGAGGAGAGGTGGATCTCAGAGGGTCTCAGAACGTGATTTGAAAAGATGTGAGCGCTTTTGCTAACTCTAAGACATGGGAGAAGGGGGATTATATAGATCAATCAAAGATGACCTTCCAAAAATACTAGGGACAGACTAGTTCAGAGGTCTGAACAAGTCCGAACATCGGGCTCAACAGTAATATGATCATCTCTCTGGAGTCCGCAGAGGGCACGGACAAGTCTGTCCGGTCGAGCAAACAAATTCGGCTAGGCCGCTATGTAATCGCTCTGGAGTCTGCCTGCCTAGCAGACAAGTTCGGAGGTCTGGACAAGTACGAAGAGTAACTGGGGTGCTCCTTCTCTAGAGTCCGCAGGCTTTGATGGACAAGTCCGTACCTAGACTAGTCTAGATGAGCGGACTAGTCCGGTTCTGTCGGAGGGACAGCTCTCTGGAGTCCGCAGTTTGGCCGAACATGTCCGGTGCCGGACAAGTCCAGAGTGACTGCGTGCTCCCTCTCTGAAGTCCGGTCATTGGGTGGACAAATCCGTTCTCGGACAAGTCCGAGAAACCAGACAAGTTCGGAGCCAGCGACCAAACACAGGTGATTAAGATCAAGATGAAAAGAGAAAGTTTGAGCACTTAACCATTTCCAAGACAGAAAATGTTGAACCCCCTTGATAGTACGATGGTCCTATGATTCAAAAAAAATATAAATACTAAAAACACTAGAGCCAAGGAGCCAACAATTTTCTCTTCCTTTTTGGGGGTTGATAATTATTCATATACTTAGTCCCTGCACACATACTCATAAAATGCCATTAAATGCTTCCACTAAGATAGTGACAGAAGCTTATACGAATTTTAACTTGTAACCACAAGCAATATGCAATGAGATAGATAAAACACAAGCATCACATCATCACATAGGAAGGTCATATGGTACGAAATATTACAAACCAAGTTTTAAAAACACACAAGTCTAAATAGTTCGCACCAAAGATAGATAAAGGATGATAGATAGGTAGGCTTCTCAATTTCTCTCCCTTTGGCATCAAGACACCAAAAAGAAAAGAAAGAAAGAGAGAGAGATAATGGTAGCTACTCCTCGACATCATCACTTTCTGTTTCCTCAGAATCCCCATCTGGCTGCTTTCCAAAGTATGCAAGCTCCTTAGGAGTGAGATCTTCAAACGGGTCAGGAAGAGGAGGAGCTTCTTCTTCAATGTCTGAGCTGTTCGGTGAGCGAGGAAAGCCCTGCTGGCGTTGCCATTTCTTAGTAGCCTTAGTGTGTCTCTTCCGAGCAACCCTTTCCTTATGAGCATGAGCATCCATATTCTGGCAGATCTTGAAGTCCATCTCATTAACATCAAGTACTGGCTCATTGTGAATCCGATCTTGACAAGAGAAATCACTGCAGAACTTGATAATGTTGGCAAACATTTGCGCTGTCATTGAGTACTTTTTGATCCTGTCATCCAAGAGATCTTGTCCTCTCCTTCTAGATGATAAGAGAGAGTGGCATAGAACTGAGCTATCACTGCTTTGTTCTAAGAGTATTGAAAACCTAAGATATTCTTGATTCCATGATAAGTGCAAGCCTCAATCACTTCATTGAACACAGAATTGTTCTTTCTGGCCATATATTCCCAATCAACCCACTGCATAACAATCACTGGATTCTTCAGCTTCAAGTACATGAAGTAGTAGTAGTAGTCTGCATGAAAATAACTTCAGAACCTAGTATCAATGCATTGCTTGTCTTCCTCATAGCAGTTCTCACATCGCTTGATCACAGCAGCTGATGAATTCCTCATATAGTCCACACCTTCCCTGCCTCTCTTATCATCCACAGGCTTTGCTAGCACCATGTTAATCGTCTGAGGTTCCTCTTGAAAATCATCATGATCAACAACGGGAAGAGTGAAGGTTGCCTAGAGGGGGGGGGAACAAGCAACGACCTAAAAATCGACACTTAAAAAAAATTGATCAGAAAAACAGAGAGCGGACTAGTCTGGTCAGTCATACTTGTTTGTTAGAGGACAAGTCCGGTCCTTGCGAATAAGTCTACTAATCACAGCGAAAAAATAGATCAAACACAAACCCAAAAGGAGACAGGAGACACAAAGATTTTTTATCGAAGTTCAGCTCCACACAGAAGCCTACGTCTCCGTTGAGGCGTCCACAAAGGACCGGGTCGCACTCAACCCTAAACCTCTCCAAGTGACCACAAAGATCAACTTGGTTTTTCACTAAATCAAAAGAGAGTGATACAAACCTCTCAGATCTCACCACAATGATCTTGATGGATTCCGAGCGACACCTAACCGTCTAAGAGACGAATCTCCAAAAGTAATAAGCCTTGCAAGTCCTGCAATGAAAGATCAAGTGCTTAAAATGAATCAAAGAGATGAAAGACTCACAATCTCCTCTTTCTTCAATCAAAACCCTAAGGGATTCAATGAAGAACAAGTGGAGGAGGAGACATGGATCTCAGAGGGTCTCAGGCTGCAATTTTGAAAAGATGTGAAAGCTTTTGGTAACCCTAAGACATGGGGGGAAGGGAATTATATAGATCAATCAAAGATGACCTTCCAAAAATGCCAGGAGTAGACTAGTTCGTAGGTCTGGACAAGTCCGGACATCGGGCTCAACGGTAACATGATCATCTCTCTGGAGTCCGCAGAGGGCACGGACAAATCCGCTAGCGGACTAGTCTGACCGAGCGGACAAGTCCGGTCAGGCAGTGGTGTAACTACTCCGGAGTCCGCCCGCCCAACGAACAAGTCCGAAAAATAATGGGTGCTCTAATTCTGAAGTCTGCATGCCTTGACGAACAAGTTCGGCTCTGCCGGAAGGACAACTCTTTGGAGTCTGTAGCTAGGCCAGACATGTCCGGTGCCAGACAAGTCCAGACACCTGGATAAGTCCGGAGGGACTGCGTGCTCCCTCTCTGGAGTTCGGTCATTGGGTGGACAAGTTCGGAGCCAGTGGCCCAACAAAGATAATTTGGATTTGAAAATCAAATGAGAAAGTTTGAGCACTTAACCGTTTTTAAGACAGAAAATGCTGAACCCCTTTTGATAGTATGGTGGTCCTTCAAAAAGATATAAATACTAAAACCACTAGAGCCAAGGAGCCTACCATTTTCTTTTCCTTTTTTTGGGGTTCAATAATCATCCATAGACTTTAGTCCCTACACACATACTCACAAAGAGCCATCAAATGCTTCCATTGTTTATCATAATTCATCTCAAAAACCACACGGGATCTTAGATGCACTTTCAATCTCTCCCTTTTTGGGTACCAATAAGAAGCTACAAAGATAAACAAGGATTACAAGTTAAAGAACATATAAGCTCCCTCTAAATCCATTCACATCAACACACACTAAGATAGCAATAGAAGTTTATATGAATAGCAACTTGTAACCACAAACAATATGCAATAGGATAGATAAACTACAAGCATCACATCACCACATAAGCAAGTCAAAAACAAAATATTACAAACCAAGTTTTAAAAAGCACACAAGTCCAAAAAGTTCACACCAACGATAGATAAAGGATAGTAGATAGCTGGAGCTTCTCAATTTCTCCCCTTTTGGCATCAAGACACCAAAAAGGAAAGAAAATGAGGGAGAGAAGATAGCAGCTACTTCTTGGCATTATCATCACTGGCTATCTCCTCAGAGTCCTCATTTGGCTGCTATCCAAAGTAAGCAAGCTCCTCATGAGTGAGATTTGCAAACGGGTCTGGAAGGGGAGGAGCTTCTTCTTCAATGTCTGAGCTGTCTGGTGAACGAGGAAAGCCCTGCTGGCTTTGCCATTCCTTAGTAGCTTTAGTATGCCTCTTCCGAGCAACCCTTTTCTTGTGAGCACGAGCATCCATGTTCTGGCAGATCTTGAAGAAACCTTTGAGGATCTTGAATAAGCCACCTCTACCACGAGAAGATGAAGGAGGTGAACTGGCAGGCGCTCTCCTAGATGTTGGACGAGTGGGCGGTGGATCTCGAGTAACAACTGCCGGTACTTGAGGTTGGAGTTTCTTATGCGACTCCTTCTCAAACACCTTTTTAGTGACCTTCTCGATCATGCACATAATATTGGTTGCATAAGCGCACGCCCTATTAGGTTGCTGTGCAATATCAAGAATTTCAGAGAACATGAAGTCAAAGGTGTTGAACTCCTCTTGTTCTGACAACCACTTAATGAGGTTCGTTCCATGACCATGAAGATTAGATGCATCATCTTACCTAAGAGCCAAGCTCTTACTAAGTATACGATGGATTACCTTATAGAAGGGAAGAAACCCAGTAGTGTTTGGCGGAGAGAAGTGAGAAGTGTCATACATGAAGTCCATCTCATTGACATCAAGTACTGGCTCATTGTGAATCCGAGTTAGACAAGAGAAACCACAGCGAAACTTGAGGATGTTGGTAAACCTTTGAACTGTCAATGAGTACCTTTCTGCCCCTGTCATCCAAGATATCTTGCCCTCTCCTTCCAGATGATAAGAGAGAGTGGCATAGAACTGAGCTATCACTGCTTTGTTCCAAGGGTATTGGACACCCAAGATGTCCCTAATCCCATGATAAGTGCAAGCATCAATCACTTCATTGAACACTCGGTTATTTTTCTTGGCCATGTACTCTCAATCAACCCACTGCATAACAATCACTGGATTCTTTAGTTTCAGATACATAGAGAAATAGTAATCTGCATGAAAGTAACTCCAAAACCGAGTATCAACACACTGTTTGGTCTCTTCATAGCAGTTCTCACAACGCCTGATCACAGCAGCTGAAGAATTTCTCATATAGTCTACACCTTCCCTGCCCCTCTCATGCTCTAGAGACGTTGCTAGCACCATGTTGATAGCCTTAGGCTCCTCTTGAATATCATCATGGTCAACAACAGGAAGAGAGACCTTACGCTTCTTGGTTTCAACTTTTCTGACAACATGACGAGAACTGCCTTCACCTGACATACTGAAAATTGCACAGAGTATCAGATTAGAGTGTAATGGGAGGATGATTGATTGAAATTGAGTGAACTTGTTCAACACGTTCTGTCTGGCAGCGAACTTATCCGGAGGAGCGGACTTGTCCGGCAACTCGGACTTGTCCGGAGCTCGACAGTGCACATGAAGAACAAATTTGCACAACTTTTAGATCTGATCACAACTCCTAGCCATATTGCATACAAAGCACTTATAGCATCTTAGGAGTGACCTCACAGAAGGGATTTAAAAGTTATGAACAGGAACAACCATATTTCAAACTCAAACCCTAGAGAAGAGATTACCTTCGAACAAGGATGAAAAGGAAGCGGACTTTCGAGGTTTCGGACTAGTCCGAGGGTGGAGAAGCTTTTCCACGGAATGGATTCACTTTCCACTGGTCGAAATGCCGGATCGCCACGGGAGTCACGAGCTAGGGTTTGGCGTAGGAGAGACAAAATGGAATAGTGTTTGAGGAGGAAGAAGACTCGGGGTTTAAATAGACGCCGTGGTCCGAACTTGTCCGAGTTAACAGACTTGTCCACTAGCGGACTCGTCCGACCCATGCAGTCTTGAATCAAAGAGTAGAACTTGATATTTGAGGTAGGTGAACTTTTGGACAATTTTTGTTTAAAAAAACATATCACTATGTAAAGTGTGATCAGAAGCAATCAAGCAATCAACCATGATTACACTTCCCATAATGAAAATTTTCAAAACTTTTGAGGTTTCCAAAACAAAACATGCAAGATATTTTCACAAATCCTTTATTTTAAAATCTATCCTATGTTGCAACAGATGTGCAACACTTCAAGCCACGTTCTAAGAATAAAGGATATTTAGCTCATTTCTAAGTTCATAAAAGCGTCTCTTATCTAAAGGTTTGGTAAAAATATCCGCCAGTTGCTTTTGTGTGGATGCATGGGAAATTTTTATGTCCCCTTTGATCGAGTGGTCACTTAGAAAGTGGTGTCGGAAGTCTATGTGTTTGGTGCGGGAGTGCTCACAAGGATTGCAAGCGAGCTTTATGGCACTCTCATTATCACATAGGAGTGAAATACAGTTCAAAGTGTAACCATAATCCTTTTGAGTTTGTCATATCCATAGAAGTTGAGCACAACAACTATCGGCTGCGATATACTCAGCTTCGGCTGTGGAAAGGGCAACAGAATTTTGTTTTTTAGATGACCAAGACACCAGAGATGTTCCCAAGAACTGGCAAGTCTCCGATGTGCTTTTACGGTCCACTTTGCATCCGGCATAATCCGCATCGAAATACCCAATCAGATTAAATTTTGAGCCTTTAGGGTACTATAGTCCTAGGTTTGGTGTATGAACTAGATATCTCAAAATTCTCTTCACGGCTACTAAGTGACATTCTTTCGGATCGGCTTAAAATTTTACACACATACACACACTAAGCATGATATCTGGCCTAGATGCACATAAGAAAAGAAGAGATCCAATCATGGAGCGGTATACCTTTTGATCGACGGATTTGTCCTTCTTGTTGAGATCAAGATGGCCATTGGTAGGCATAGGAGTCTTCATCGGCTTTGCATTTGCCATATCAAATTTCTTGATCATATCTTGAGTGTACCTGGCTTGGAAAATGAAAGTCCCTTCCTTTAATTGCTTCATTTGAAATCCTAAAAACAATGTTAACTCTCCCATCATAGACATCTCAAACCGTTTGGTCATAAGCTTGCTAAACTCATCATAAAGAGATTTGTTAGTAGAACTAAATATAATGTCATCGACATATATTTGGCACACAAAATAATCATTAGAAACTTTCTTTGTAAAAAGAGTAGAATTGGCTTTCCCTATTTTAAAGCCTTTTTTGATGAAAAAGTCTCTCAAGCACTCACACCAAGCCCTTGGTGCTTGCTTCAACCCGTAGAGAGCTTTGTGAAGCTTGTACACATGGTTCGGCTACTTTTCATCTTCAAAACCTATTGGTTGCTCAACATATACTTCTTCTTTGATCGGACCGTTGAGGAAGACGCTTTTCACATCCATTTGGAACAGCTTGAAACCATGGTGAGTAGCAAAGGCAAGCAATATTCTAATTAACTCAAGTCTAGCTACAGGAGCATAAGTTTTATCGAAATCCAAATCTTCGACTTGAGAGTACCCTTTAGTCACCAATCTCACCTTGTTTCTTACCACAACACCGTCTTCATTTTTGCTTGTTGCGAAAAACCCACTTGGTTCCAACAATGTTTTGCTTGGGTCGTTCCACGAGTCAAAACTTTATTTCTTGTGAAGTTGTTGAGCTCTTCTTGCATTGCCATTACCCAGTCTGAATCATTTAGCACTTCTTCTACCCTAAGAGGTTCAAGACAAGAAACAAACGAGTAATGCTAACAAAATTTAGCAACACGAGATCTAGTGATGACCCCCCTTATCAATGTCACCAAGAATTTGCTCGACGGGGTGATCTCTTTGCACAGTTTGGTGTACTCGTGGATGTTGCACTTGTGGTCTTGTCTCTTCGCTGTCTTCTTCAATGTGTTGATCATGGATGGAAAGCTTGTCACTTTGATCAACTTCATTATTTGTCTCTTGTTGTACTTCTTCACTTGTTTCGTCACCACCCGCCATGCCATGATCTTCTTGACTTGTGGATGTAGATGACTCTTGATTTTCTTGTGGCTTGATCTCACCAAGTGTCATCTTCTTGATTGCCACGGCCGGAGCTTCTTCATCACCTGTAATTTCATTAACAACTTGCCCATCTTGGGAGCCATTAGACTCATCAAATGTCACGTCACGCGCTATTTCAACACAACCATTGGTTTTTTTAATACATGCTAGGCGTGAGCGTTTGATCCATAACCAAGCAAGAACCCTTCATCAACTTTAGGTGCGAACTTAGAAGATTTGAGTTTTTTGTTTAGCATATAACATTTGCTTTCAAAATCTCAAAAATATGAGATGTTAGGCTTGTTACCAGTGAGAAGCTCATACGGAGTTTTCTTCAAGAGTCGATGTAGATATAAGCGGTTGTTTGCATGACATGTGGTGTTGACAGCTTCAGCCCAAAAATGATATGACATCTTGTACTCATCTAGCATTGTCTTTGCCATCTCGATGAGCGTGCGGTTCTTTCTTTCAGCAACCTCATTTTGCTGAGGGGAGTATGGTGCTGAAAATTCATGCTTGATGCCTTCTTCATCAAATATTCTTTCACTTGTGTATTCTTGAACTCGGTGCCATTGTCACTTCTTATCTTCTTGATCTTTACTTCATACTCATTTTGAGCTCTTCTCAAGAATGTTTTAAGCACACTCTTTGTTTCATCTTTGTCATGCAAAAAAAATACTCAAGTGAAACGAGAAAAATCATCAACAATGACAAGACCATATTTGTTACCATCAATGCTAATATACGCCACAGGCCCCAATAAGTCCATGTGTAGCATCTCCAATGGTCTTGTAGTCATCATGATATTCTTTGATGGATGACTTGCTCCTACTTGCTTTCCGACTTGACATGCACTGCAAATTTTATCTTTCTCAAAGCTAGCATCCGTTAGTCCTATGATGTGACCCTCTTTTTGGAGTTTGTGAAGGTTCCTCATGCCAACACGGCTAGGCGGCGATGTCACAACCGACCCATTGTTGACTTGGCAACAAGACACGTATCCTACTTCATTGGTAGAGAAATCTACTAGATAAAATTTTCTCTTCAAGTAGCCTTTGAATGCCATGGTACAACTTTTTCTTTTGTAGACGGTCACTTCATAATTTGTGAACAAACAATTATAACCCATCTCACACAATTGTGACACGGATAACAAGTTGTAGCTCAAAGATTCAACCAAAAGAACATTCGTAATGGATAGGTCATTAGAAATAGCAATTTTTCTAAGACCGATTACCTTTCTCTTTTTGTCATCTCCGAAGGTAACACTGTCATCTTGCGCCTTGTCCTCTTCAATAGATGAGAACATCTTCTCCTCTCCGGTCATATCATTGGTGCAACCACTGTCAATCACCCAACTTCTTCCACCGAAAAAGTAATTCTACAAAACAGATTAGGCTTTGTTTTTAGGTACCCAAATTTGTTTGGGTCCTTTTACGTTAGTAACAAGAGATTTTAGCACCAACACACAAGACTTGGTGTTCTTATGGCGTGGACCAACATATCTAGCAATAACTCTACCAAAAGCATTCTTAGTTAGCATATAAGAAGCATCAAAATCAAGAAAGAGTTTAGCACAATGAAGAGCATTAGTGTTCTTTGGAGGAGGTGTTGGAGAAACTTCATTCTTGGCCTTGTAGCTTCCTCCCTTAGTGAACTTCACAAATTTCTTGCCGTCCTTGTTCTCTCTTGCATTGTGACTCTTACCCTTCTCATATTCAATGTCATCCTTGACATGTGGGTGTCTAGTGTTCATGTACGCTCCTCTTGCGTACTTGGCATTTTCTTGCTCAATAGAGATCTTGCTTTGTTGAGCTTGTGCATTGAGAGTCTTGACTTGTTCTTTAAGTTGTACAATGATCTTCTAATTCTCAATCTCCACATCTTTACACTTGTCACAAACAGCAATCAAAGGAGGGCAAGACGCTTCTTTCAAAGAAGATGTTTCTCCTTTAAGTTTGCTAACTTGCACTTTAAGAGAAGAGTAAAGTTTTTCCAAGGTGTCAAACTCTCTTTGAAGTGTATCATTAGCGAATCTAAAGGTTTCGCTAGCATCATTAACTTCAGCCAAGGCTTTAGTTAATTCATCTACTTTCTTCCTCTCAAGAGCTAGGGTATTCTCAAGGTCAAGGTTTCTCTTCTTCTCAAGAATATCCTCTTGTCTCTCAATTTCTTTTCTTTGCTTCTCAAGTATATTCATTAATTCAAGGAGGCTTGGCACATCATCATCATCTTCACTATTGCTAGATTCAAGTTTAGGTTTTAATACTTTTGACCCTTTTGCCACAAGACAAGTGGGTGCAGCTTCTTCTTCATCGCTCAAGCTTTCAAAGAGAGAGGCGTTGGTTTTTAGTGACGTCTATCGCCAATGTAGCAATGCCACCTTCATCTGAGTCAGAGTCAGAATTTTCCTCTTGACCTATGTGGGCTTGTTTGTTGTACTTCTTACCCTTGTTCTTCTTGTACTCCTTATCTCTCTTTTTCTCCTTGGTTGAGGATGAATCACCAATCTTCTCGGTCGATATCTTTAACTCTCCTTAGCTATTAAGCTATTGAGAAGAGAGTCCTAGCTCTGATATCAATTAAAAGTTGCCTACATGAGGGTGAATAGGCAACAACTTAAAAATCAACACTTAAAAACAATTTGATCAAAAAAACAGAGGGCGGACAAGTCCGGTCCTCGCGGATAAGTCCACTACTCGTAGCGGAAAAAGATCAAACTAAAAAACAAACGAAGACAAGAGACACAGGCTTTTTTGACCAAAGTTTAGCTCCACAAAGAAGGCTACGTCTCTGTTGAGGGGTCCACAAAGAACCGGGTTGCACTCAACCCTTAACCTCTCCAAGTAACCACAAAAATCAACTTGGTTTTCACTAGATCAAGATAGGTGATACAAACCTCTCAGATCTCACCACAATATCCTTGATAGATTTCGGGCGACACCTAGCCGTCTAAGAGATAAATCTTCAAGAGTAATAAGCCCTGCAAGTCCTGCAATGAAAAGATCAAGTGCTCAAATCGAATCGAGAGATGAAAGGACTTACAATCTCCTCTTCCTTCAATCAAAACCCTAAGGGATTCAATGAAGAATGAGTGAAGGAGGAGACGTGAATCTTAGAGGGTCTCAGGGAGTGATTTGAAAAGATGTGAGCGCTTTTGGTAACCCTAAGATGTGGGAAGAAGAGAGATTATATAGATCAATCAAAGATGACCTTCCAAAAATACCAGGGGCGGACTAGTCTGGAGGTCCGGACAAGTCTGGACATCGGGCTCAACGGTAACATAGTCATCTCTCTGGAGTTCGCAAAGAGCACGAAGAAGTCCGCTAGCAGACTAGTTCGGCTGAGCGGACAAATCCGGTCAGGCCGCGTTGTAATCGCTCTAGAGTCCGCCCGCCCAGCGGATAAGTTCGATGGCGGACAAGTCCGAAGAATAACGGGGTGCTCCTTCTCTAGAGTTCGTAGGCTTTGACGGACAAGTTCGTACCCAGACTAGTTCGGCTCTGCCGAAGGGACAAATCTCTGGAGTCCGCAGGTTGGCCAGACATGTTTGGTGCCGGACAAGTCCAGAGTGACTGCGCGCTCTCTCTTTGGAGTCCGGTCATTAGGCAGACAAATCTATTATCGGACAAGTCCGAAGCCAGTGACCAAACACAAGTGATTAAGATCAAGATGAAAAAAGAAAGTTTGAGCACTTAACCATTTTTAAAACAGAAAATACTGAACCTCCTTGATAGTACGATGGTCCTATGACTCAAAAAAGATATAAATACTAAAAACACTGGAGCCAAGGAGCCAACAATTTTCTCTTCCTTTTTGGGAGTCGATAATCATTCATATACTTAGTTTCTGCACACATACTCACAAAATGGCATTAAATACTTCTATTATTTGTCACAATTCATCCTAAAATCTACAAAAGATCTTAGATGCACTTTCATTAGTAAATATCGAAACAATAAATTGGGCTTCAGAAAATACATCATGGCCTGCTTAGTATATCAGACTGACCAAAAGTGGCCCATCCCACTTAAACTGCCGTGCAACAGCACGTGGCCCATCTCAGCCCATAAGCATCAACTAATCTTACCCGTTCGATCAATATGAACAGTTGGCATCCTTTCCGATCAAGATCAACGGTTGGCATCGTTTCCTCGTGGGTGAGGCGATGCGAGCAGCCAAGCCGCGCTGACGCTATCTGAGCGAAATCACGCGTGGTTGGCAAGCACTCGATCCAGCGGCCTAGCGCGACGCAACTAAAGGGCTGAGCAAGCCATTCGACAGAAACCTCTTGGTTGGGCGGTGTGCAGGCCTTCAATAGTGGTGCACAAATCCCAAAAAAAAGGTAAATAGGACTAATTTCAATAATTAGGACTTATGTGGCATACACCCGAGCACTAAGAGAAGAAACATTAAAACATAAACATGATTAACTGAGGCAAAAAGGATTCATGTTGCGACTAGATTGCTCTGATACCAAATATTAGAACTAATTGAAGAAAAACCTGTAGGATCTTCTAGCCAAAATAGATGAACATTCTAATTGCATACAGTTAACATAAATCAGAGTCTAATTGCTTGACCTGATCTTAGATTTATGGCTTGATGAGGAAGACATGTGGCTGCTCGGTGTAGAACATGGATGCGGATCTCCTCCTCCTAGGTGTCCTGCATAGATCAGCATGGCCTTTAGTCCATTCCCGCGCTTCTTGATCAGTAGACTAAGAAGTGGGGTGTACAGGATGTTGTTGTCTCATGTGTGAGAGGCAGAGCTCTTCTCTTATAGCACGGAACGACCTGAGACTAGCCGTTAGTTGGTTAGGAAAGTGCCTCTGATCAAGGCACAATTTCAAAACATAATTAGTGGGCAATTAAGCCACGAGATCAATTTCAATAGTATGATGTAGAGAACGACTTGGACGAAGCCTCTGTTAGACTACCATACTTAGCATGTTCTGTTTCCTTTATCTGCATGGTTGTTTAGGCGAGCGCGGATACGGTGGTCTCTTTCCTAAGGTACCGGACATTTTGTTTCTATGAGCTAGTTTGGTTATGGAAGTAAGACAGGCCTATATATGTGCGTCTGATTATTGATCTCAATCAATCAACGAATTCATTCGCATATCATGTTATCAGCAGAGTTCGATTCCACTCATAAACAAATAAAAATTTGTATACGGAATTAAATAAATAAATATAGTTATGAGACTAATTAATCAAATATGTGTGCGTGAATTTTATTAATGGGTCATCTCACCACAATGTCATAAGATTGTAGGGACTCATCCAAGCAACCAAATAAAAAAATGGATCATCTCATCTAAGGAGTATCCAAGCAAACAAGTAAAAATTTAAATCGTATCATCTAGTCTACCAAATAGAAAACATGGATGGTTCCATCCAAAAAAAATATGGACAGGACGTCCAATCTAACTTTGTGTTCCAACCAAACGCACTGTTAATCTTCTTGATCAAAAAAGTTGGGCAGCACAATCCTTGATGGATTTCCAGGTTCATAAGCTTCGGTTGCTCAGCGGAGTGTCCCTACCTAGATTCTGCACCTTCCTGGTCCTTGCTCTCGTGCTCATACGAAACCTTGTAGATGCCCTAGATTCGACGGGGAGCACCTGGGACAGGAAAACGTCAGCACATCCTATGTGGAAACGTACCCATCCGAAGTTCAACTTGTCCAGCGACGTTTGGTTCTTCGCAACCCCATGTGCGTTCCTTCAATATGAATGCTAACGTCAATTTCACATGTACTAGCTAGAACACATCGATCAGTTGACAAGCTCCCTGATTTGATGCCAAAATCCCTAGAAAAAACCATCAATTTGTCTTCAATGAGCTTTTCTGCTTTTAGTGAGCTTTTCTAATATGATTTTAGCTTTTCAGCACGTAGATGTTGCCTTTTCTAGTATGATTTTAACTTTTCAGCACATGGATCGGTTGATATATGGATGTTGGCTTTTCTAATATGATTTTAGTTTCTCTGCACACCAAAAATCAGAAAAAACAGCTGTCAGTGAGTTTTTAATATTTTAGTTCATTTTATCAAAAGCTAGCTTTTATTTTTAGAACTCTATTTGTTTCAGCTTCCGACTGAAAAGCTTAAACCAGCTAAAAAGTTGAAACAAACAGTACCTTGGTATTTGCAAATGTGTGCATACCATGATCAGTGTTGAGTATGATTATTAGAAAGATGATGAACTGAAGAAAGATTAAATAGAATGAATGTGAGCCAGGATGATTTTGTTGGATAAGTGATGTCTTTGTGACATGCTTAGTAAAATGATTTAGAGACGAATGCAGTCAACTTGTGGGTCAAGTGTACAGTCTGTGCACAGTTAAAAACTATTCGAATAGTTAGGCCCACGGTCATGGTTAATTGGTTCGGTTGACCAACATTAGCATCGTAGCCTTTTCGTTTCTTGTTGACATGGTGGCCATGCACTGCACGGCAGGCAGGCAAGGATATACCCAAATCCATGGCTGCTTCATGCATGCGTACTGTGTCATCAGATTGCTAGTTCACCCAGTTCCAACTTCACAAATTAGTATGGCACTTATTAAAAGTTAGTTCAAAAATAAATAGAAATTTGACCTGATTTCTTCTGTCCGTCTGCAAGCCTAGATACAACTCTCGTCACCGGCTCGGCGCTGCAGTAGTGTCACTCCTGCCGCTGCAGTTCCTTTTCCTCTGCGTCTCCGCCTCCTCCCGCGCGCGCCGCCGCCGGGACCCCTGTTCGTCGACGACGACGCCGTGGTCTGCAGATTCCCCGCGCTCGACGACTCGGCGGCCCACGGGCTGGTGGTGATCACCACGTCGTCCATGCATCCTCTTCGACGCTACACCTGTTGGTGCATGCAGAAAGTATGATGCATGTTTAAATCTTTCATGGGGTAATATGAAATTTGTCCGAAACTTCCTTGGCACTGCCGTACCTATCCTTTCCCTTGACTAGTTGCGGAATAACGAACACGGATATTTTGCAATATAAAAAGAAAAGATTTTTCTTCGCTGTGGATCAGTCAGTCTTACATAGCGGCGGCGCAAACGACCTTGACGAACCTAGCGCAGGCAACTGTATAAAGAGCCGGGGAGCGTTACCATTTCATTTGTAAGACGGCCAACAGTACATATCGATACATACCGTGAAGAAGTTCACGCAGGAATTCGAAGGTGAGGACGACTAGCGCTACAACGTACGGCTTCCTCGCTAAGGTTAGCATCATCATCTATCTTACATATCGCTTCGGTTGCCTCGTGCTGGGACCCGGCTAGCCGCTGATACCGCCGACTAACCGCTTGCTGGCGGTGGCTTCCGGCGAAGATGAGGCGGACGGCGCGGGAGAGTGGCAGACGGCGGTGAGTGAGATACGGATAAGAGATGGGAAGAGGTTTGTGGCCGACAGGGGGAGATGGGCGGATAAGGTTCATCTTTTCTATTTCTCTATCTAATTTTTCTCAAATTTTTTCGACATGAAAATAAAATAATTTTCAAAAACTGAATTCACCATAAAGTTGCATTTTTTATCTATTTTTTTACATATTTTTATTTTAAAATCCACTAAATTTTCAAAATTCAAAAAAATTTGAATTCGAAAACCGGTGAACCGCCCAAACCAAACCGAAGCGGTTGGGGCGGTTTGCGCGAGAACTACGCGGTTTACCCTGGTTTTGCGAACCTTGCTTTCAGGGTTCTTCGTAAGTTTCAGCCGCTGTGCTCCATCCCCGGTTTAATTGTCATCAGATGCTCACCGCTATGTTGCTCGTTGTCGAAATCCGACACCATCGGCTCTACAACATACGATCCAAGGTTCAGAAGCCAGCCACCGTGTCTCCTCCTGGCCTCTTACCTGAAAAACTCTTCACTTGCGCTCAACTTGACCGATCAAGCAGCTTTCTGTGTCCCAAACTTGAGTTCACTAGGTGCGTTGATGTTTGACTTTTCCTTCACCATCTCCTTCAACGTGAGCATCTATCAGCAAATGAGCAATAACATGTCAAAAGCAAGGAGTAGCGTGATCTTAGCTATCCACCCAGAAGCCGATTTTGCCCCCACACACCCTATTTGCAGACAATATGCTATCAACAGTAATTACCCTTCCTATCCGAGGCCCAGACCATCTTACCCGTCAGCAGACAGCAAAGTCTCCGTCCAAATCAGCAGGCCAGTTGATGGGACAACAGTGCTTATCTGGTTGCAAATCGACATGGACACGCTGCCGCACAATTCAGCGTCGACCTCCGTGGAAAACAATTACGGAGTGACAATTCGTTACCACTTGAATGGCCTCATGGTGGTTGATGTCAGCGGTGATGGAATGCGGGAGTCTGTAAATGCCACAAGTATAATCCAAGTTGGCGGGCACCAGCGGATATCCACATCCATAGTCCATTTCTCCTCATTGGGGCAACTACTAAACCTTGACAACTGGAATATGAAAATTACAGAATACCGTTATGGAGGGTCAAGTGACACCTCTTCCGATTCACAAGGCTCAAGTTTGACTGCAATATTGTGTTCGGTCCTTGGATCAGCAGCTGCCATAGCCATCATGGCAACCGCTGTGTACCTCTACTTCAACTCCAAGTACAGGAGATGGATGAATGAGCAGGAAAGGCTCTCCAAGATCATGCAAGGTCTCCCTGGAGTGCCAGCAAAGGTTGATTTTGCTGACATTAAAAGGGCCACCAAAAACTTCCATGAGTCGATGAAGCTGGGTAAGGGAGGATTTGGGGCTGTCTACCGATGCACGATTCCTGCTTCTCCCTCAGGGACTGGGCAAGCAGTGGAGATGGCAGTCAAGAAGTTCATGCAGGAAGTTGAGGACCGGCGATACGATGACTTCCTCGCCGAGGTTAGCATCATCAACCGTCTGCGTCACAAGAACATTGTCCCATTAGTCGGTTAGTATCTACTGCACTGGATCTTCTAAATTTGCTCCATGAATGTTACATAATACTAGCACATAACACTAATTCTCACTACTGTCACTTACCAGAAAAGATATATGTCATAATTGTTATAGCTTCATTTTCTTTGGTAATGTAGGAACTATTTATGAAACTCCTTTCCTTAAATGCACATTTTCTTTGGAGTGTAGTAAATGTAACATCAGCTCAAGCTTATTCGAACTGTAACAATTCGTGTTGTAAATTTCAGGCTGGTCTTACAACAAGGGAGTACCCCTTCTTGTCTACGAGTACATGACAAATGGTAGCTTGGACCAACATCTATTTCGAGGTGGTGTCACCAACAAGCATCACGACAGTGATGCTGCCATATGGCGATGGGACACCCGCTACGGCATTGTACGGGATATAGCTACCGGCCTGCACTATGTTCATCACGAGCACGAGCCGATGGTGCTTCACCGCGACATCAAGGCCAGCAACATCATGCTTGACTCTACCTTCCGCGCCCGTCTCGGTGACTTTGGCATTGCCTGCACAGTTGCTGCGAACAAGAGCTATGTCACTGGCATCGCTGGCACATTTGGCTACATAGCACCAGACTATGCCATGAGTCACAAAGCCACACGCCAGACTGACATCTATGCGTTCGGGGTACTCGTCCTCGAGGTTGTCACTGGGAAGAAGAATGGGGATGTCCAGCCGGATGACGACCATATCACAGAATGGGTCTGGCGTCTTCACCGACAGGGTATGCTGCTTGAGGCTGTTGACAAGAATATGCAGGACGATGTCATTTTTATTGATGAAGCTAAACATCTGCTGCTCCTTGGATTGGCTTGCACCAATCCTAACCCAACCAATCGCCCAAGCATTGCGGACGTCGTGCAGGTGATCAACAAGTTGGCGCCCGCGCCGGAAGTGCCCCTTGAGAGGCCAACATTCATGTGGCCGCCTGAAGACTGGCGAACACGTAACTCTGTGTATAGCACAGCAATAAGTGACCTGGATAAGAGCTCAGGCATGACAAGTACGATTGAGCTGACGCAGTTCAACCAGGAGCTGCCGCCGTCTGCCAGTACTGGAGATCAAACATCCATTCATAGTAAGGCAGAGAGTGATAGCCGTACTGGAGACAATGTATGGCTGTCTCCGAAGGTGTAAGGCACATCTAACTGGCGCAAAATTACTTGAACACAAGAAAGATAGCCCGCAACATTCATGCTTTATAAACCATAGGTGGTAGAATCTCATTTATTTGATTATTACCCAATTGGTGGAAAGAAAGTGGGGATACATTGTTATAGAACGTGGATATAAAGTTAAGCACAAAGAAGAGCATAACAACAAGCACAGATGATGTGGAAGGACAGAAAAATATGTACTGGAATTTTTTATATGTTAGATGATTAATATTGAACATGTATTGAGATAATAAGAAATGCATGAACATATCTGCTATGTATAACTGTAAAAAAAAGGAGCAATTAAGATGCACACCTTATTCATACACTTTCTTGGAATCGTTCGTCATTATATACTGCCCTGCTTAGTTCTAGTCTTTTATTGCTCTTCTTGATTTATCAGCATTTTCCATATCAGGATCCACTTCACCTTCAAACAAACTGTCTGTGAAATGCCGAGTGAACATTTTGTATTTTGACAAATTGCTGCATGAGGAAAAAAAAAAGAAAAGGATGTCACTTATTTGGATTGTACAAGCCTGTGATAAAATTAAGCAGCAGATAGCAAATATACCGTTATTCGATTTTCTTTTTGGTCTTCTAGTTTTTCTTTCTTGATAGCTTAATACTCAACAGGAGCAACTTTTGCCTGTCGTTGCAAGGAAATACAAATCATAATGAAGAGAGCATCGATGTGTCTCTTCGTTTAACACATCTCATCAGGAATAAACTGAACATATCAAGCATCTAGTGAAAAAAAATTACTATGCTCACAATAACAAATGAAAGGGCCATTGTGTTTGAAAATTTAAGCAGTTAGTCAACAAATGAATTTAAATTAAGAGAATATGTGTCAACTGACAAATGTACACCACAAGCATAGCCCCAACAACAAGGAGTAATGGCAACCAGTTACCTCTTATATAATTCATAACTTTGGCGCAGGTGTTGTGAAACGACGCCAGGGGCCTCCGCCCACAGCACGGGAAGATAAAGACCTAATCTTCTTCTTTCTTTTTTCCTCTCTCTCTCTCTCTCTCTCTCTCTCTCTACGTGCAGTTACCTTTATAGCCATAGGCGTCAGGGACAACTAACCTTAACAGACTAACAACTTGATCTAACAAACTAACAACCTAATCTTATCTTACTAACAAACTCTAAAAAACTAACTAATTAACTAGCGCTGCTGGACAAAGGTGTTGTGGATGCCACAATACTACACTCATCCCCAAAGACAGCTCGTCCTCATGTTTTCCTATGGTGGCCATATTATTGCTCCTGGCTTCCATAATACTACTCTCCTCAACAAAAGACAGCTCGTCCTTGAGTTGTGTTGGAAAGCTCGTTCCACCTGGTTCCCAAGGAAAGAAGCGCCTTCTACCTGGTTCCGAATTAAAAAAACACCTTCCTCCCAGCTCCCATGAAAAAATGTCTAAATACGGGCGTAGATGGGTCCCTTGACAATCAAACTTCCATGAATAATCACAGGTACCGCAATGATGGATCTGTTATCCACGAGCTTCTCAAAGGATAACAAGGAGAATTGCTTCATGAAGGCGGGCTTCATCTCCTCCAAAACAAAGCTGCTGTCATCTTGAATAGGTATGCTGTCCTCCAAGACAGGGTTGCTATCCTCCGGGGTAGGGCTACTATCATCTTGAACAGGGTTGTTGTCCTTCGAAACAGAGCTGTTGTCTCGCAGAACAGGACTGTTGTCCTCCAGATCAAGGTTTTTGTCCTCCACGGCTACTACCTATAGCACTAGAGCCAACAAACCATCACAGCACGAGATTGCATCTTGATTGTTGAAGTTTGCCTCCACACGTGCAATTCGCACGTCATGATCGTCATTGATGATGGTGATATGCGCCAAGGTCAGATTCAGCTTGGCAGAGAACGTGGTCGCAGGATTGTTGCGGGTGTTGAAGATGGCGATATGCACCAACATTTTGATCCAGCTTAGCAGAGAAGGTGGCAGTCTCAGGATCGATGGCGCCGGCCATGGAGGGCAATGCACCTAATACCAATTGTTGATGGCGTCGGCTATGGAGGGCGATGCGCCTAATACCAATTGTTGTGGAACGGTACCGGAAACAACTAACCTTAACAGAGTAACAACTTGATCTAACAAACTAGCAACCTGATTTTATCTTACTAACAAACTCTAACAAACTAACTAATTAACTATCGCTGCTAGACAAGGTTGTTGTGAACGCCACAACAGCAGGGCCCGATTGCATGAATAAAGTGGGCAGGTATTTGACTATTGTCCAGGGCTAGTAACATTAAACCACTATCAGGTGTAATACTAGTCATGTTATTTCCCTGCAAAAAAAGAATGAGGCCATCATATAATAAAGTATTTTCAAAAATCGAAATGCACATGGAAATGATATACAGCAAAAATAAAACTGCAGCAAAGATGGACACATGAGAAATTGATATATTCTTTTTATATAAAAAAAAAGCGTGGCAAATTTCCAATTATAGTTTTTACAGGATCGTAGTATTTAGTTTGCATATCAAATATAAAAGAATGCTCAAGTTTTTACAGGATTTTAGAATTTGGTTTGCATACTAAATATATGAGAATGCTCAATTGCTTGGACCGAGTGGAAGATCAGGTGGAAAGAAACAGTGAAGCATGATTGTGAACGGCTAATTCTAAGCCAACGGCTAAATACCAATTGTTGTTGTGGCAAAATTCTAAGTCAAATTGTCAGTAAAACTCAAGTTTTCCATTATGGAATGAATGCCTCAACCTCCTCAGAGAAAATTTACAATGCCAGCAGTAAAGCAGAAGAAAAACTAACCAAGATATGTCAGATTTAACTGTTGTATACCTGTGAGGAGATCTCTGCTGCGAACTGCATGCCAATCGCGGGGCAGTTGAGCGTGATGTTGCTGAGGGAGCGACGTCATTCGACAGTAAGCGCACTATCAAGTACTACAAGTCAAAGCCTGGATGGACGCAACCTCCGCGATCTGGAACATAGATGCCATGCGACTCTGGATCTTTATGAATGTGGCAGGCTGCAGAGCCCCTTTGCTCATCTTCAATTGGTATAGAGGAGTGGCTGTAAATAGAAAGAATAGATCTGATGTCAGTTTCAGGAACAAAACAAAATTAGGTACCCATTTACCTTTGCTGTATTGCAATTGCTCATGGCAATCAGAAGTTCATTTTAAGAGGCACCTTTTGGGTTTTCAAATATTTCTCTAGTTTTAAGGATGGAAGAAAATTGAAGGGAAATTATCTCTAAACATTTCAATCTAATGAAGCAAATCCTCAGAAACAAGGACCCCATGTTATTAGCAATAAAAGAGAAAAGCTTGTAAGTTATTAGGAAGAAATACTGGAGCAAAGTCATCTTTCATCTGGATAGAGGCCTTTTCTAACTTACCTGTCGCTAACTTATGCATAATGTATACTGCAGTATTCCATCTGCATCCACCCTTGTTCAAAAGTGGCACTTGTTTACTCGGAGCACCATAGGCATATGTTTTCTGCCAAAGGCAGTATTTTCTCCATAAATTGATCTCATTAGGGTCTACTAAACAAATATTGTTAGGAGGGCCTTGGGCAGGGTTTTGAGGATGTACGAACAAGTAGATCCCACATGGTCTGAGAAGCCTGCAAGGATAAACAGCATAGATAGCTAACTCCACTACAGCTGATGTGTCAGATGGGATTGATCGATATATGTCAAAAAAACGTGAAGGAAATTTTGTGTGTTACAACCTTGCCACTTCTTGTAGCATTTTGGAAGCACCATGATGAGCATCATCAGCCCACCAGAACAATTACAAAACAGAGCTCAGGAACATGATTTATCCGAAATCTGATATGTAGTTTTCTTGGTATCCGGTGCTTACCATGTTCCTAAAGAGAAAAGTTAAACAGACAACTTGTAAATCAGGTAGCAGAAAAATACTCATCAGATGAAAGATATGTCTAGTGCTTTAAGTTTACGTTTATCAAGGACACAATCAAAGGATTCATCTCCAGACACACCCATGCCCCTAACATTCATATGCATACCTAAACAAGGAAGAAATTCAGTAATCCTACTACATATAAATTCGGTAATCATACTTATGTAACATGTGAGAAATTAGCAACAAAAAATTTACATGTTAACTGAGGAATCTCCGATTTCTCTCATCTGCTAAACGATCACTGCTACAATATCAATCAGCAACTCGGCTACGAAGGACGAGATCAGTAGTTACAGTAGCAATGGTTGGCTAGTGGTGTGCAGCTGAAGGGAGACGTACGGGAGATTGCTGCAGCAGAGCATGAGAACGCGGGAGAAGGCGGAGTCGCTGGCGCGGGGGTGGTCACAGCGCCGGGTACTTATGGGACCAATCGAAGAACCTGCCACCACCGCCGCCGCCGGCGGCAGCGGAAACGGAACGGCAGGGGCAGAGGCGGCGAGCGGGAGGAGGGGCCGGGGCCGCGAGCAGAAGAAGCTGGCGCAGGCTGAGCAGGAGGCGGGGGTTGGATGCGGCGAGCGGAAGCAGCGGGCGCGCGGCACATGGTAGCAAGGTCGAGTGCGGCGGGCGCCGAGACCGCCGACGCCTGGGAGCAACGCCTTCGTCCCTGGCTGTTAGCTTTGCTCTCTGATGTTACGCAGCTAGAAGTAGTAGCTGGGAGCCATGGAAAAAAATGGTAAAATAATATTTTCGATGTCACAAGTAAAAATTTAACTACTGATTTTATATATTTTTGTTAAAAATATTACTTTTTTCGTCTCAAAATAAGTGTCGTTTTAATTTCAAACATCCTCCTTTGACTATTTGTCTTATTCAAAAAATTTGTAAAAAATTATTTATTTTATTGTGAAATAATTTATTATTAAAAGTATTTTAAATTTGACTTATTTATTTTTACATTTTTATAAATTTTTTAATAAAACAAATGATCAAACGATGGTTTTAAAAAATCAAAAATATTACTTATTTTGGGGAGTACGTCATGATTTCTTCTGTATTCTCCCCACACTGTAAAATATCAAATTCGCAAAAGCAACGATGCAATGTGATCGAACTTTAAGGGTACCTCGTTAGATATTTTCTTTGACATGCAAAACCTATTCAATACGTATATTTCCTCACGTTCGATTGATTCATATTAGGCAAATTTTAGGGTATATCTAAATGAACATGAGCCATCTATTTA